>APFE030980883.1:117593-202687 GCA_000404065.3 Pinus taeda
ATGAATTTCATGTCAAAAAAATAATAATCACTATTTTTTTCAAAAAATAATGATTAACATAAAAATGAATGTGAAAATCACATAATACAAATATTGAACAGATAACAACCTTAATTGAGTGCTTATTCTTCTCATAAAATGTAAAAGTCAAAACATTACAAGTATAACTAATTAATAGTTTCCAAAAATAAGCTTGATTTCCAAGCATAACTTAAATTTAATCAACAATGTCACATAATCGAAACTCTTTGTCCTCTAGAGTTTCATCATTGTCTTCTTCCACAATATTTTCTGCTTCATTTTGCTCATTTTCCTCCTCTAATGGATCTTTGATGTTTGCGAATCTCCCAATATATGTCTTTCCAATCATTCTGTGTAATGGTGGTTGGGGTTCCTTTGCCTTTTTCACCACACGTGATTCACTAAAGTCCCCTTTCTTCAACCCAATTTCTTTCATTGCATCTGGAAGAAATTGAAGAGCATTAATTCTTTGCTAAATAATATTGCACTGTATTGGATCTTTTTCAATGGAAATGCAATTTCTTCCTTTTTGAAGGCAATATGTTAGTGTTGTACCTAATTATCAAGCACAAAAGAAATAATGAAGTAAATTAGTATAATGACATATAAATTAATAAATAACATATTGAAATTCAATTCCATATAATAAAACTTACCTAAGCCAGAAAATAAATCCAAAACCCAATATTCCTTCATTTGATTGTTGCAAAGACATGGCTAAATCGAGCTCCTAAGTAACATTGGGTTACATTGTTTAAGTGCTCAAACGGCTCGATCGAGCGCTTAAAAAGGGCTCAATCGGGCAATCATTTTTTCCACCCAAATGTGCCATCTCTTGCAAAAAAGTGTAACCCAGCTCCAAGCTTTCACCCTTATAGATTCTGAATTTCTAACAATCTATATCCTAATTATTATTATTATTATTATCCAATTTTAAGGTCATAGCCAAGCCAGACACCAAATTGGTGTATGAGACCCCCTTGTTTTTGGGACAAGAGACCCACCTCCATGCAACAATTTGATTATTATGTCTACGAAGGCATACCTATTCTAACCCCTTCTAGTTTTTGAACCTGTGACCTCTTAGGAGGAAACACATGCTCTTAGCCATTAGGCCTATTCATGCTCTAAGAAAGTGGATTTGATTAGCTAGAGATAGCAATCTAGAAACTCACAATTATAACTCACAATCACAAGATATAACACACATGTAACACACCTGTAAGATTAGAAATTATGATAATATGTTTGAGAATACAAGCATAACTATTTCCTTTTATGCATCTCCAATGGGAATGTAATTATGAACTAGAATCTAGCCTAGGTTTGGAGGTTGTGTTTTAAAAATTGATGCATTAATAAATCCTATATGTGTAATATTAAATGTATAAAATTGTATTTTATGTTATTTCAAAAAAATTGATTTGAACGTTCATTTTGCTAGGTTTAAAGGTTACATAATTTAGCACAAAATTTAACGTTGATTTCCAAGGTATTAATTTGTTTCAGTTTCTAAAAAAATTACATATTTGAATATTGATATAAACTATATTAACACTATCTATCTATCTATACAACATAATAAACTACAAGGTGGAGAGATTGTAGCTTTGGACAGTGGAGATATGAGGTTCCTTGCTGAAAGAACTCCCCGTAATTCGGGTGCTGGCCAGAGGATGGTTCGCCCTCCGCTTTCATAGGGAGGAATACATGGATTGAATCTTGTCACGGTACTGGCACATAGAGCTTGATCTTGTTCTATTGAAACGATGGGATCCTCTTTTCGATCCTAAACGTGAACATCTCGGTGCTGGACCCATCTGGGTTAGACTACTAGGTCTTCCTATGCAATTTTGGACTCCTCAAGTTTTCAAGCGTATCGGGGATGCCTTGGGGACATACCTGGAACATGATAAGTCCTTCGAAAAAACTAGAATCATGACTATGGCAAGAATATTGGTTTATCTTGACACCGGGGCTGGGCTGGAGGAGAAAATTATTCTCCACAGGAGGCATTTCTCTCGCAAACAACTTCTAGACTGTGAAGGAGTCCCTTTTCGTTGTAGGAGGTGCCACAAGGTGGGTCACCTATACAAGGATTTCCCCCTAAACTCATCGGTGACCACTGAAAACTCAAAGGGGACGAAGGTTCAATCCTTTGTAGAACAAAAAAAGGGTGAATAGGAACAAGGTGGGGCTCCGGCTGAAGCTACAGTGGATGCCACAAAGAAGAAAGGGACTCGGCATGAAGCTCCATTATCTCCCCCAAGGACTCACTCCAAATTAGCAGCAGAAGCTACTTCTCAACCAGGTAAACAGTCTTTCCCCATTTCTAATGCTCTTTTTTTGGATGTTATGCTAAATGTATTGCATACATCTCTGCTTTCCCCCTCTTTTGCATTTTTTACTATTCCCTCCATCCCCTACCCGTTATCTGTGGCCCCACCCACTTTTTCGACCACCCCCACATCTCATAGGGATTTTTCCACCCCCCCTTCTCACTCTTCCTCTCCCCCTGGGCCTAATCCCCATCCCTACAACCTTCGCTCACGATCCTGACCCACCCCCTCACGTCTTGGTTGGGACTTTCCCTTGGAAGGACCAAACTCCATAAACCTGCTAGAGGGCACCCTTCAAAATTAAAATATGCCATAAAGCTAGTGGTGGCCAATGTGGCGAGGGGCCGATAGCATACCATTGAGAGGGCGCTTAGAGCATTGGAGCCCACTACCCATGGTCCCTCATGATTTAGCTCTCCTAAAACCGCCGAGGACTAGCCAACTCCAAAAAAAAATTGGCTCTAAAATGATTGTTAAAGGATACTTTCTGTGACATGCTCTTCCTACAAGAAACTCTTGGTACTGCTGAAGACACTATCCGATCCCTACACTCTATTCTACCGGGTTGGATATTTCAAGGTATGGATGCCATAGGCAGGTCTGGCAGTCTCACAATCGGCATCAACCCTAGATCAGTTAAGCATATATCCACCTGGGGCGGCATGGGATTCATTGGCATGGACATCTTCGTCGGGGAGTTGGGATTTCAATTAAAAGTAATTAACATCTATGCACCTAATCAGAACAGATTGGATTTCTGGCACAATTTTCTGGATCATGGTCTTATCATGAATACCACCATCATAGGGGGGGACCTTAACGTTTCTTTGGGTATGGAAGAATCCTGGGGACATCATGCTCAAATTGACCCAATTTCTGATCAGATGAGTACACTACTCGATTCCTGCAATTTAGTTGATGTCCCCATGAATAAGAAGCTTCCCACCTGGCACAATAGGAGGATTGGGGAGGCTGCCCTAGGTCGCAGATTGGATCGGTTCTAGATTCAAGAAAACCTCATCCGTCACCTCCCCCTTTATCGACAATGGGTGGGTATTGGGGGATCTTCTGATCATCTACCCATTTTTCTATAAGTTACTGGACCATCAAAAAAGCTGCGCTCCCCTTTCAATTTTTTGCTACGCATCTTAATGATCCTGAATACATCAATATGGTGACTGAGTTCTGGAGAGCTCAACCCCCCATCAGGGAGCAGAGGTCGACTGCAGACTTCGTTTCTCGGCTTAATAAACTCAGGTCAATGATAGAGGAGTGGTCTAAAAGAAAGAAGCTGAGAGATGACCAGCAACTTGTTGATATTGAAATACAGATTGCACATGCAATAGATGAATAGGGGAAATGTTTCCTTACGGAGGAGACTAAAAATAATCTAGTCATGCTTGAGAACCAAAAAAACAAGATACTCCTGGAAAAAGAAGAACAATGGAGATTGAAAAGTAGAGCCACCTGGCTCCAAGCGGGGGATGGTAATACCAAATTCTTCCACAACTATGCAAATGGAAAAAAGGCCACTAATACTATTTGGCAGATGCCCTGTGAGACTATGGGCTGGGCCACTACTCACCCTCAACTCGCCAGATTGGGGTTTACACATTTCAAGAGGCAATTCATTGCACCAACAGCCACCAACCTCCCGTATATCATCAATATAGCTTCCCACTTTTCGAGGTTTGTGGATCCGGAGGAAGCAGAGGACTTAATCAACCAATCACTATGGAAGAATTGGAAGGAACTCTCAAGTGGTTCAAGAAAGATAAGAGTCCTGGCCCAGATGGCTGGCCAATGGAGTTATATTTGGATTTTCTGGAGCTTCTGGGTGGGGATCTTCTCGCTATTATTGAAGAAAGCAGAACTTTGTGACACATCCACCCCCTCATAAAAATCACCTACTTGGCCTTGATTCCTAAGACTGATTCACCATCCACTTATAATAACTTCAGGCCTATATCCCTCTACAACTATCTGTACAAAATCATCTCTAAAATCATCGCCAATCGCATCAAGCCTATTTTATCCAATCACATCTCCGAGGAACAATTTGCTTTCCTCCACCATAGACATATTCAGGATGCCATTGGTACAGCCCAGGAAGCTCTACACTCCATCAAGCTCAAGAATCTCAAGGGAGTCACTCTCAAAATTGATCTGGCAAAGGCTTTTGACAAGATGAATTGGCTATACATAAAGATGATTATTACTCATTTGGGTTTTCCCCCAGCACTCATCAGTTGGATCATGGGATGCATCTCCTTTGTCTCTTTTGAAATCCTCATTAATGGTTCAGCATCACCCTCCTTCAATATTGATAGAGGAATCAGGTAGGAATGCCCTTTATTTCCCCTACTCTTCTTATTAGTCATGGAGGGACTGAGCAGGAACATTGCTACAGAAAAAGGGAGGGGAGGCCTTCAAGGCCTAAAATCATGGAACAATTCTACCTGACACATCTACTTTTTGTAGATGACATTTTATTCTTCTTGAATGGCAGTGTCCGGGACTCCACCACCTTGAATGAAATACTGAACCTGTTCTGTAGAGCCATGAGAATGGAGATCAACAGAGAAAAATCCACCATCTCGCTATCTGAGTGCTCCCTACGGGAATCTCAGTTGGCCACTCAATTTTTTCCCTATCAAGCTACTGATTCGATGGGGGGATTAAAATATTTTGGCTTCAGATTACAACCAGATGTGTATAAGATCGCAAACTGGACCTGGCTCATCAAAAAAGTGGAAAAGAGAACTAGTTGTTGGTGTCATAAGCTTCTCTCTAGGGCAGGCAGACTGTTCCTTATCAAAATAGTCCTTGAAGCCACCCCGATATACTGGATGTCACTTGCCTGGATTCCTAGAGGAATCCTTCACAAAATACAACAAATCTATTGTAGATTCCTCTGGAATGGAAGTAAGGAGGGCAGACCTTTTGCCTGGGTCAAATGGACTAGAATTGCTACCCCGAAGTAGTGGGGAGGTTGGGGACTTAAACTCCTCCCGGATTTTGCTCAAGCCTTGGCCGCCAAACAGGGTTGGCTCCTTCTTAAACAAAATAGCCTATGGGCTCAGGTTATCCTTCATAAATACATCTGGCCATTGACTATCATAGATTGGATCAAAATCCCATCTTGGCACAGAAAGGGCATTTCAATGATATGGAGGGCCATCTTGAATTCTATCTCTATCATTAAGGAGGGCTTATTATGGAAGATTGGCAATGGGGTTTCTATCCGAATTGGTATTGATCCTTGGATTGGCAGTGGAAACTCCGATATACTACCTGATGGACTGATCCAACACCTAAACAGTAGAGGTATCAAGTATCTGGGACAGATAGGGGATCAACAAAATTCTACTTTCCATACTCAAGCCTGGTTGACTGATCCGCACTGGCTCATTCCAAATGAATGGAGTAGAATCTGGAAAAACTACCTAAGGGCTCTTACAAAAACACATGTCAGATTGTGAATTGCTGAAGATGAACTAATCTGGGCTCACTCTAAAACTGGGCAATACACTCCGAAATAGGGATATAACATAAGCATAGCTAACAAGAACCGGAGGATATAAGAAGCTAGTGGAATAATCTATGGATGCTACAAGCACTTCCACATACAAGACTGCTGATGTGGAATATCCTGGAAGATAAGATCCCCATGGGCACCTATCTGAAAAAAAGGGCTTTTATGGGGCTGACCTGATGTGTACTCTACCTCCAGGAAGAAGAATCAACCCAGCATATTTTCCTCACCTGCCCTACCACCAGGAGCATATGGGCACAAGTACTTCAATCACTTAACATGACTAGAATCTGGTAGGGGGTGGACATTACTTCAGCTTGGGAGTCCTGGTGGTCTACATCAGTCATACCAAAATCAAGGAATCTGCCTCTCCTCGTCTCTTGGTATATTTGGCTCAAAAGAAATAATTTTTTTTTAGGATTATGTGGTAACCTAGAACCTCCTCCCACTACAGATTTGTGCCACTTTCGAAGAGCTCCCAAATGAGGACAGTCAAAAGAGTCAAAGGATTCTACAACAGGAAGAGATCAACAAAGACATCCCGTGGGCCTATTATGACGGAGCAACCCAACTTCATGGCTATGGGGGTGGAATTTGTCTCTATCTTTCTGACTCACACTTATACCAAATCTGTTTGGGTTTGGGACCCAGCACCAACAACCATGTTGAATTGATAACTCACCGCCACCTGCTATAATTTGCTATCTTGAAACATTGCCGAAGCATAAAAAAATTTGGAGACTCAAAGATAGTGTCTGATTGGTTTAACAATATAGCTATTTGCAATGCATACTCTCTGAGATCTATATTGGAAGAAATTATTTTTTTCAAAACATTCTTTGATCAGATTTCTATTTCTCACATCTACAGGGAAAGAAATGAAACTGCTGATAGGATATCAAAAGAAGCGGCGCATCGTCCTCTATGGGAATGGATGATAACATAACATTCACTAGCAGGGATCTATCATTATTTCAACAGACCATATATGGATGAGGAACCACTGAGGGGCAACAACCTCTAATTTCTTAGCTTTTTTATTCTGAACTATATGAGTTATTTACTCTGTACATAATAGAACTGTCTTTTTTATTTTGTCATCCCCTGCGTGGGTATTTTGGATCTATATAGCGGATATATGCAACAGAACAGTACACCCCCTGGGTCTCCTTGTACTTATTTTTGATTTTTTGACTGTGGATTTCATTGCCACGTTTATAGCATATGCCTTCGGGCATCTACAACATGTAATTTCTTTTTATGAAATTATGAATTATCTTTCTTCGGAAAAATATAACATAATATTATATTAGTTTAATTTAATGATATATATTTAACATCTTCCCACATAACTTTTCCAAGAGCCATTGCTACTGTCATATAACTTTGAAATATACTCTAAAATATCTATAGAAATCTTTTACTTTTCACGAAATCTCATATATATATTCTCAAGGAACTCTTAATCATAAACACACAAATTCATTACAATCATGGTATTATAGTCATCATATCACTAGTAAGAAATAATAGCATCACTCCACCACTCCCAATTAACTTATATATATGTATATATATATATATATATTATATATTGTATGTATGTATGTATGTCTTATGTATGTGTATGTTGTATGTATGATGTATGTATGTATGTATGTATGTATGTATGTATGTATTATGTATGTATGTATATATTATATATTATATATATTATATATATATTATTATCCTATTATATATATATATATATTATATATATAATATATATAATATATATATATGTAACAAGTTAGTTAATATAAATATCTAAAACGACATTGGAATTCGGGGAATAACTACTCAGCTTTGTGTACATGTCATTGACATGGTGGGGAATAAGAACAACGATTGTTCTGTGGGGTGGACCATCAAAACCATTAGCAATAAATTTCTCGCCACTGGAAATCTAAATTGTTAGAGATTTCTAAAATAACATTGTGTAATATATGTTATCCATGTTATCCGTCCATACTTTCAGTACTTGTCTACCATGATAAGATGGATCTTAATATTCTATAGCCTGATTTCCTAACAAATGCCAAGTGATGCGATAATGCGATATGCCAAGTTTATCTTGTAACAGACCACGTCTCAGAAATTGTTTTCGTAGAAAATCAACAACCAACCACGCCCATTGGTTATAGCAGGAGAATATAATTGACCTAATTTTGGAGATTCATACGATACACTCAAATATATCCCATGTTTGACTATAACGTTGTCAATCCAAAAATTCTAAGAATTTCCATTGCTCAGATTGCAATTTGAGCTAAACTATTCGAGTGCTAATGAAATTCTCAAATCATAGTTGCACTCATAATTTGCATTGTTGACACTCCAGTTGCAAGATTCACAACCCTGCCAAGAAAACGGTGTGAAAAAAGGGCAGAAAGGACAATGTGAGTGTACGAAGATGCTGGACAGAAAGAGAATGATCGACGTATGTTATAAAGCTATCTATGATTCTCCCGTCGACATTGACCCCTATTGAATTCTTTGTCCATGTCGGCTTTCTCAAACGTTGATCGTGAGGTTCAGTTGCACTGTGAAATTTTGAAGGACTCAGGGATAAACTAGAATGTTACAATATTTAAATATTGTAATAGTCTTTTGAGTTTTACATTCAGGTTTGAGTGCAAAAACTCTTTCCTCATTTCATTACTCCATCTCATATATTTATATTGTTTTGTTGATAGATATTTATATTTGTATTAACTAACTTGTTAATGGCTTCATTCATATATATATAAAACAAAAAAAACAACACCAACACACAGTATTCATAGTTTGAAACTAATTTGACAAGAAATGATTAGAGTTAACTAATTTGACAAGAAATTAATTAGAATGAAGACATTAACAATGCGAACACTATGTTCGTGGTATGAAACTCATTTTACAAGAAACAATTTGACATGAGATCAAATATTTGCAAGAGGGAGTTGTAAACAATACTATACAAATTCCCATACCCACGTGCACCTCCTGCAATACAAGCAGATGATCATGGTCATTAGTTTGTAATTAAATGATAACAATTAACTGAAACAATATATAGTAGTTGCGACTATAATGATGCTGGGGCAATTATGAGAATTGCAGGGTAGCGGGGCGATTCTCAGAATCGTCTCGATGGTTCTGATGTTTCAAAATCTCCATGTATTTCAAAATCATGACCAACGAATTTAATTTCGTTAATGATTAAAATATTGATGATTACTGGTACTTTGGGTTGATAACGTTCAACGAATTCGATTAGGTGAATAATTAGAACATGTGGATATTTTATGAATATCAGAGCCATTGGGGCGATTCTTAGAATCGCCCCGATGGCTCTGATGTTTCAAAATCTTCATGTATTTCAAAAGCATGACCCAACAAATTTAATTTCGTGAATGATTAAAACATTGACAATTACTAGTACTTTGGGTTGATAACGTTCAACGAATTCGATTAGGTGAATAATTAGAACATGTGAATATTTTATGGATATCAGAGCCATCGGGGCGATTCACAAAATCGACCTGATGGCTCTAATGTTTCAAAATCTTCATGTATTTCAAAAGCATGGCCCAACAAATTTAATTTTGTGAATGTAAAACATTGACAATTTCTAGTACTTTGGGTTGATAACGTTCAACGAATTCGATTAGGTGAATAATTAGAACATGTGGATATTTTATGAATATTAGAGCCATCGGGGTGATTTTGAGAATCAACTGGCCAGCCCGTGATTCTGAGAATCGCAGGGTGGCGGGGCGATTCTCAGAATCGCCTCGATGGCTCTGATGTTTCAAAATCTTCATGTATTTCAAAATTTGATGGCTCAAGGACATGTTTTCCATTTCAAAGATTTCAAATACTAGCTAACACCATATTTTCAGACAAAAGAGAAAATAACTATAATATAATTTACGCTTGGCCTCGTAATTTTATCGACATTCCAGAACCGATGCAAAGGTTTCTAAAACCTCATAATAGCTTACTACTGATAACATTTTCTTCTATGGATAAAATATATCTGTAACATATAGACCTATGAAGGCCTTGACATCATTATAGTTTTCGCCAATCCCGACGAGCAGCAAAATCAGTCCCTGCTTTGCCTATATTTTTAGCACATTTAACACCAAGCGCCTGGCTCCAGGCATAAACATGGCTGCTTCTAGTTCTAGTATGGACGTTGTCACTTGATCTAAAATATAACTGCATAAATTATTCACACTGTCATTGAATCCGGGGGAAGATATTATTGCCTTCGTAATTTTCCTGAACACATGCAAAACTAATAGCGGAATTTTAACTGAGTTCTAATAATGGATAGGGTAGGGCCCTCAACCTTTATAACGACCATATGGAGAATGAGCTACAATATACTGAAATTGGAATATGCATGAGTAAGTACTACTGCTAAGAATCACTGAACGTAAAGCGGCCAGGAACACAAATGAATTTCGATTTAAAAGTTCAAAACCATAACCAGTGGTATGGAGCAACAGAGATATACATAAAAGTATGCTTACTATGATATATGCAACAAAATTACTTGAACTTGTCATAACAAAATGGTTGTGGAAACTACACTAAAATATAGGAAAATAAAATGGGTATAGAATATAACCAGGATTGTCCTTACCAACATAGAATAGAGTCAAGAAATCAGCCCAGCTGCTAGCCAAAGAAAGAAACCAGAGACATGCAACAACCTGTAAAAAGGGATAAATATTTACCATTGGCATGAGTAATGCTCACTGAAAAGGAAATATTCCCAACATCAATTGTACTTGATGTTGTCTATGTTGTCTTTCTCTACCAATTTTTGTAGATGAGGGTGATATGTAATTTCTATTAGTACTCAACGTAAAATTGAATTAATAATATGTTTTATATTATATAGGGTTTAAAACAATTATGTAATATGATATGATATTCAATTTTAAGGTTATACTAGGAAACACAAGCTCTTAATTAATAATAAAAATAATATACTTTAATGATTAAGAGCACCATTAATAATAATAATAATAATAAGTTAATTGAAAAATTAAATTCTTATTATTACAACATTTCAAGTAATGTTATTTTACATTTTAACCTTTTTGTTATTTTATTAAAGGTTAATTTTAAATGGTGCAAATATTTGTTGGAATTGGTTTCTTCTATGAATTTAACAGATTTTGAAGGGGTTGAATCTATTTATGCATTATAAAATGTAATTTAAAAAATGAAAAAATTAACTCTCTATCATACATCAAGTCCATAGAGATATGTAATATTTGGAGATACAATTTTTTAAATTTTGCACTTCAAGAAATTTGATCTGTCTCCATCTCTATACTCTTGCTAGACCTATAATTAAAATATATTTGCTACAAATTTAATCTGTTTAGATTGAATTTACGTCAGGTTTTATTGCAGGCTATGATCTACTTTTTCAAAGTGTTCTACATCGATAGAATGATTTATACTACATAATTTTTGGTTCTAGCATCTACCCGATAACCTACTCTGGAATGGGTTTGCCCTATGTCTGAAGATATATTTTTGGTTTCTTAATACTGATTAGACTAGCTAGATATGTTTAAACTCCATTTCACGTTGTTGTCATTATATTTCCTTGCCTAGTTGTAATGTTATCATACCTGCAATTAAATAACCTCTAAATGGCATCTGATTTTTGCATACAACTCTTTTCCTGAATTAAAACTGGCCATCTAATTATACTTGTAGATTTAGTGAGCCTCTAATGCAAGAGGTTTGCCTAGCATATGCTAGTTCTAATTGATATAATCACGCAACATTAAAAGCAAGCAAAATATTGAACTAACGTATATTGTTGAGATCTAAAATGCACATACCATCAGAAAATTCTTCAAATATCTCCCACATGCATCATCATGTATAACAAAAAACACAAACAATCGATTGATTGCAAATATGACAGTATAAGCAACATCCTAAAATAGTTTAGAAAATGAAATCTAAGGAATACGCACTGGTTGTCTGCCCATGCAAATTATCAAGAGAATTTTCAGTCAGACAATCAAATTCATTCCATAAACTTTACTTATATCTAACAAATGAAATGTTCTTTTGTGAATTTGTTATTGTTGAGACAGGTGTAGAGTTTAAAACTGCATTTAAAACTTCAACTAGAACACATGGAAACGTTACCAATACCAAGGAGCACAAGAACCTACTTGTTAATAAAGGTTGATACTTTGGACCAAAAGAACATGATTATGGTGCCAAGTATGAGAGCATGGAAAATATGTGCCAATAGATAATAAGGAAGCCACTCAGATAGGAACCAGAGAACTGTAGCACTGACAAGAATCGCGGGGTGGCGAGGTAATTCTGAGAATCGCCCCAATGGCTCTGATGTTTCAAAATCTTCATGTATTTCAAAAGCATGACAGATTCATATTCTATAGTGATCCTATCATAATTTTGCACTCGCATAGTAGAGATCCATGCTTTCGAAATACATGAAGATTTTGAAACATTAGAGCCATCGGGACGATTATGAGAATCGACCAACCACCCCACGCTTCTCAGAATCGCGGGGTGGTGGAGTGATTCTCAGAATCACCTCGATGACTCTGATATTCATAAAATATCTACATGTTCTAATTATTCACCTAATTGAATTCGTTGAACGTTATCAACCCAAAGTACTAGTAATCGTCAATGTCTTAATCATTCACGAAATTAAATTTGTTGGGTCATGCTTTTGAAATACATGAAGATTTTGAAACATCATAGCCATCGGGGCGATTCTCATAATCGCCCCACCACCCCGCAATTCTTATAATCACCCCAGTATCATTATAGTCATAGCTACTATATATTGTTTCAGTTAATTGTTATCATTTAATTACAAACTGATGACCATGATCATCTGCTTGTATTGCAGGATGTGCACGTGGGTATGGGAATTTGTATAGTATTGTTTACAACTCCCTCTTGCAAATCTCTAATCTCATGTCAATTTGTTTCTTGTAAAATGAGTTTCATATGATGAACATATTGTTTTTGTTGTTAATGGCTTCATTCTAATTAATTTCTTGTCAAATTAGTTTCAAACTATGAATATTGTGTGTTGGTGTTGTTTTTTTTGTTTTATATATATATATGAATGAAGCCATTAACAAGTTAGTTAATATAAATATAAATATCTATCAAGAAAACAATATAAATATATGAGATGGAGTAATGAAACGAGGAAAGAGTTTCTACACTCAAACTTGAATGTAAAACTCAAAAAACTATTACAATATTTAAATATTGTAACATTTTAATTTCTCCCTCAGTCCATCAAAATTTTATAGTGCAACTGAACCTCATGATCAACGTTTGAGAAAGCTAACATGGACAAAGAATTCAATAGGGGTCGATGTCGATGGGAGAATCATAGATAGCTTTATAACATACATCGACCATTCTCTTTTCGTCCAACATCTTCGTACACTCACACTTTCCTTTCTGCCCTTTTTCCACACCATTTTCTTGGTAGGGTTGTGAATCTTGCAGCTGGAGTGTCAACAATTCAAATTATGATTGCAATTGTGATTTGAGAATTTCGTTAGCACTCGAATAGTTTAGTTTAAATTGCAATCTGAGCAATGGAAATTCTTAGAATTTTTGGATTGACAACATTATAATCAAACATGGGATATATTTGAGTGTATCGTATGAATCTCCGAAATATAGGTCAATTATATTCTCTTGCTATAACCGACAGGCATGGTTGGTTGTTGATTTTCTTCGAAAACAATTTCTGAGACGTGGTCTGTTACAAGATAAACTTGGCATATCGCATGATCGCATCGCTTGGCATTTGTTAGGAAATCAAGCTACAGAACATTAAGATCCATCTTATCATGGTAGGCAAGTACTGAAAGTATGGAAGGATAACATGCATAACATATATTACACAATGTTATTTTAGAAATCTCTAACAATTTAGATTTCCAGTGGCGAGAAATTTACTGCTAATGGTTTCAATGGTCCACCCCACAGAACGATCGTTGTTCTTATTCGCCACGATGTCAATGACATGTACACAAAGATGAGTAGTTATTCCTTGGATGCCAATGTCGTTTTAGATATTTATATTTATGGTATATTTAGAAGGTTATTTGGGAGTTGTGGGTGAAATGCTATTATTTTCTTATTAGTGATATGATGACTATGATACCATGATTGTAATGACTTTGTGCATTTATGATTAAGAGTTCCTTGAGAATATATATATGAGATTTTGTGAAAAGTAAAAGATTTCTATAGATATTTTAGAGTATATTTTGAAGTTATATGACGGTAGCAATGACTATTGGAAATGTTATGTGGGAAGATGTTAAATATATATCATTAAATTAAACTAATATAATATTATGTTATATATATAGATAGATACCGTTAATATAGTTTATATCAATATTAAAATATGTAATTTTTTTGAAAATTGAAACAAATTAATAACTTGGAAATCAACGTTAAATTTTGTGCTAAGTTATGTAACCTTTAAACCTAACAAAATGAATGTTCAAATCAATTTTTTTTGAAATAGCATAAAATACAATTTTATACATTTAAGATTACACATATAGGCTTTATTGATGCATCAATTTTTAAAACACAACCTCCAAATCTAGGCTAGATTCTAGTTCATAATTACATTCCCATTGGAGATGCATAAAAGGAAATAGCTATGCTTGTATTCTCAAACATATTATCATAATTTGTAATCTTACAGGTGTGTTACATGTGTGTTATATATTGTGATCGTGAGTTATAATTGTGAGTTTCTAGATTACTATCTTTAGCTAATCAAATCCACTTTCTTAGAGCATGAATAGGCCTAATGGTTAAGAGCATGTGTTTCCTCCTAAGAGGTCACAAGTTCAAAAACCAGAAGGGGTTAGAGTAGATATGCCTTTGTAGACAATAATCAAATCATTGCATGGAGGTGGGTCTCTTGTCCCACAAATAAGGGGGTCTCATACACCAATTTGGTGTCTAGCTTGGCTATGATGATAGAGATTTTGAAAAGGTTGTTACCAGAAGGAACAATGCTGAGATGGGAGTCTGCTGAAACCAGACATAGATCTAGAAGAATTTTGAAACCTGAAATGGTGGGCATGCATGTGGACTCAGATGGGGCACTAGTTGATGAAAGAGAAGAATATGGAACATCTTCGTCTGCATCCAGTCATTCATCTTAAGATGTGAATTTTGATGGTGTGCAAGAAAATATGAGTGATTTTGAATAATTGTCTAAGACAGTTTATATAAGTGATGTTTTCATCGTATCTTGAAATAAAAATTTTTATTTCCATATGGTGTTAAATCAGAAGTTATGAGTCATTTTTATGTTGTTTGATTATGTCTTAATTATGATAATTTTTATTGTTTACAATATCTACAATGCAACATTAAATTAGAGATATAATGTATGTTTCATTCAATATACAAATAATGACATTTTGATTCATTTAGTCATGTAATTTGTTCATAATGTCATGGTTTTTTAATTTTATCGTTGAAAAAATTCCAATTTCTTTTGTATCTAGCATGTTATGGTTGAAAACATGTTGAATTTATACTCAGGAAAGAAAAATGTTATTCTACCAAAAACGTTAGTGTGTTTTTTCCTCATAAACAACTATTTTTTGCACATAAAATTCGGTTTTACTAGCATTTTTAAAAATGTTGAAAATTGACCCTAAAAAAAAGCGTCGTTCTAGTATCAACACTTTTTCATTTTCAGGTTTTTCTTTGCACAAAAATTTCGTTTTCACTACCATTTTTAAACATGTTCAAAATTGACCCTAAAAAAAACCTTCGTTCCAGTATACACACTTTTCATTTTAGCACTATTTTTGATGTTTTTCGGGGTTTTTTGGTGAGATTTCCCTTTTTGAGTTTATAGTTCCAATTTCAAAGTTTACATTGTTCTTTTACGACCTGGTGTTGCTCTGTCAAGTGAACGACTATTGACCAATCTGTTAGCCTCCTGCTGCAGCAGGTTACTCATATTTCATGATTGACATTTTTACAGGCCAAATATGTCATACTTTGCATGCTGCAATGCTCCATATTTGCTAACAGACACCAAAGAAAGAGGCCAGGAAAGTGTGCTGGTCAAAGTTCAACTGTTGTATTCCAATTTTGAAGAGTTATTCCATTCTTGTAGAATTTTCAGCTAAAGGGAGGTCCAAACAGCTTAATCTTGGTCTCCCTAGGTTTCAATTTCCTGTTTTAGAATATAGAGAATGAATAATCTGTCCAAACAGCTCAATCTTGGCAGATTCTTAGATAGGTAGAGAATCAAAGGAGCCCAACTGCTTAATCTGGGCCCTTGGAAGAAATAAGGGTAGTTTGTGGATAGGAAGACATAAAAAAGAAAAAGTTGAAAAGCTGGGTCTGCAAGTCTAAGTGCACCCAAACCAAAAAGAAGAAAAAATGTTAGGTAAGTAGGCTGGGTAGGTAGTTTTCAGGTTTCAGAATGTTGATTTGTGATCAACTCCACATTTTAAAGTGTTATATTTATCCAGATCACAGTTATCAGGTAGTTCCTATTTGAAGTACTTCAGGCGAGGCATGACTAACTTCCCTTTTCTTCCACTTCCCTAAATCATTTACTAACTTCCCCTAAAGAGGTCAAGATCTGCTTGATATCTCTTGGTTTCCTCATTTTCCATATCATTTGCCTTGATAAAGATCTGCTTTATCCAAGGAGGGTCCATATTTTCTCTGCAAAATTATATCTCCCCTTTAAAGCCTAAGATCTCTGAGACTTAGCGCTTTCTTGTCATTTTCATATTACCTCCTGACATTATTATGTAAATCCCTATCTATTTCCCTTCCCCCTACCAAAACTATGGTAATAATTCCCCTATGTAAATATCCCATCCCTCTGGTTGAAACATAACCATAAATATCCCCTTGGGAATTACTAAGTTCACCTGGATCTTAGTAAGAACCCTCATCTCTGCATAAATTTCTCCTCCGAGGTGTTTGGACTCCTTCCAAAAACACAAAAACCCCCTTCAAATGCATTAACAAACCCCCGCGCATTTCATTTTTGGGATTTATTAATATTTGATTAATAAATAACCAACGCGCCAAACACATTAGCCCTTAACCTAAAGTTTGAAACCCACCCGCGGCCGCAAATATTAAAGTTTATCGCGCACGCACTTTAACTAAACCCCGTGCATCTTCTCCTCCCGAACACCGTTGGATCAGCCCTCCCAGATCCGACGGCCCCTATGTGTATCGGGCGCCCTCTTGTGATGGTTTGTTAGCACCCGATGTCCGACGGTTTTACCGACGTACACCGGGACAGCTGGCAGCATCCCATTGCATCAGGCCGCCCCTGAAAAATACCACCTCCGTACCAAAGGCAGTCTGATGCATACCAAAAACCACCCTCTCCTTGCATAACGTGGGCGCCGCGTCACCCTGCCACATCGCCCCCACCTCACCGCTCACATGCCTTCACCCTGCCAATGTGTCCTTGCCACATCACCCTACCGTACTGCCACATCATCATGCTGACGTCACATCCGTAAAGGAGGGTCCCACTGCTGACGTCATGCTGATGTCATCAGTCGTACCGCTGACGTCATGCTGACGTCAACAGCAAAAAAAAACGTGCAAGTGCAAAAATCAAGCTTCGGAGCCCCGGATCGAATTTCTGAGGCAGTTTTCGATGCGCTAATTGCACATCGCTACGGGAAATGGGCCATATTGGAGAATCTTTAGGGAATATTTTGATTCCTAAGCCATTTTTGCACCGAAAAAGGTAGAAAAGGCCCGATTTTGCAAATTTGAACGTATCAAAAGGCAGAGAGAGACCCAGTTCAAAGATTAAAGAATATCAGAACAAATATGCAACCAAAAACCATGTCAGAGAGTATCAGTGTTGCGGCGAAGTGTATTAGCGGAGATCTTCTCAGGGCTCGAGGTGAACGAAGCATTAAAAGAAAACCTTGAAAGTCAAGAAGCAGTTAAGGAAGCATTCAAAGCTCACCAGCACAAATGACTGCACATTAAAATCACAAAAGATCAGTGGACCAGAACTCAATGCATAGTTATTACAGAATCACTGCACCAAGTCACAGAGGACACCACATCAACTCACTTTTGATCCAGCTACCTCTGGTGCAGCCCAAAGGAGACTTACTTGCATTTAATTCCAGCATAAATTAGGTTTTAGAAAGCTTTCCCACAGACCTGTTTAGGTTAGTTGTAATAAATACTTTTAGATATTTTGCCTATATATACCACCCTGAAAAATGTAATAGGGGTTGGTTGGTTGGTCTTTGTTGTTTGGATTTTTTGCTCGAGCAGAGACTTGCACTGTATATGTGATAATTTCCATAATCAGAGATTGCTTGAGAGTTCGGAGAATGAAGTGTGCACTGTGTTCAATTGGCTGAAGAGTGATTGTAGAATTCCTGTGCTCCTACATGGTTCAGTAAGTGTTCCTTAACTCTGTTTGGTTTCTTATGTTTGTTTTATCATCTATGTTCCACCATCTAAAATTACAGAAAGGAAGAATAGTTTAGGATTTGCTTGGCAGCACCCTATGCTCAATTTCTGTGATTTCTACATGTTTTCATCAGGAATAGTTATGAATATGCATACTTAAATGATCATGTTTACACTATTTCTTTCACATATGAATGTTAGTTTAGGAATTCTTAATTGCTCCTAGATAACCATTCATTCACCTCCCTTCTCTGTTAGCTTGATGAAATATTCTTAATTGCCTTTCGTCTCTGACTTTCATTCCATCTTTTCAGCAATTGGTATTGTTTCATGTATAGCTATCCTGCTCTATAATCCTCTTGTGTCCAACAAAACGCAACAGCAAGCCTTAATCCGTGACTCCATGCCCAATGGTTTGAAATTTATCACACTATCCCTTGCCTCTCTGCTTGAATGCAACTTCCTTCCATTCAAACTCCATCCAAACTTAAACAAAACCCACTGAACCCAATAGCTAGCCTAAAATCATCATCAACAAAGCTAAATCATTAAGAGAGAGCCCTCTCTGATTGCAGGTGGGATAGAACCTGCAATCCAAAGATTGGTTTGTGGTTACCTCGGCCGTATCCCTTCAGGATCTTAGGGACAACCTGAGTGATAACATAATGGTGACTCCTCTGGGGATCTGCTCAGATAATCTCACAAAACCAGTCCGAAGCTCCGCAAAGGAAGAAACCGACCTTTAAAAGTCTCGGTGGACCTGTGTTCTTGGAAAAATTCCCGAAAACAGGTTAGAAGTTGGCCCCTAAAAAGCAAACGCGTCATACCAGATCAAATCCTGATCCAAATATCCTAGCTGTTTTTGAAAATCCAAATCTAATCTCTAAGACCCTTAGGAAACGAGACAAGAAGACTTTACTGCTTCTAGTCTGGAAACAGTTCAACCAAGTTGTGTTCCGACCCCCGTCAAATTTCTATTTCGTTCAACCCCAATTTCCCCTTGTTCATCATCCCCTTCTCCAAGTAGCTCTTCTACACCTCCATCCTTTATTCATACTACCACTACTACTCCTATTACCCTGGTTGTTCATGTTATCCAAGTTGCCCCAGTTTTTCCTCTTATCCCTGTCAACATGGCTAACAGATATGCACCTTTACACCTACCTGCAAATCCTGGGGCCATGCCTTAGGATTATTAGACTAAAATAACTTATTTTGATGGCACAAGTGCCTGCACAGCTCTTCAACATACAAAGAAGATGCAGGACTACTTTGAGAGCTATGAGATTGACGATGATAGCGTGAGAATGAAAATTTTTGTTCAAAGTCTTACAGGCGACGTTAGGACTTGGTTTAGAGCACTCCCAGCCAATTCCATAGCAGACCCAGAAGCCTTATACCAATCATTTATCAACAGATGGGAGAAAAAGAAAGACCCCATGCACATACTATCTGAATATGACAACATCAAAAGAGGCCCTCAGGAGACTGTCTTGGACTATTGCGCAAGATTTAACAATGTTTATAATGCAATACCACAGAACTTGAGACCCCCACCTGATCTTGCTTTGTAAAAATTCCCTGATGGTTTTGATGCTGAAATGGCCTATCAGTTAAGGGAAAGAGCCCCTCAAAGCCTTGCAGAAATGCAAAATGTTGCTGTTAGTGTGGAGGCAAATATAATTGCCAAAAGAAACAGAGCCAGAACTGAGAGAAGAACCACCTTCAAGGAAGAACCCTCGGCCTTCGACCAGAAGCTAGATGCTATTATCACTGGCATCCATAGGCTGGGAGACAGAGTAGAGAATGTTGAGAGGAAAACATCATGGGAAGGACAACAGCCCATTGCTATAAGGAACCCAAATTTCAGAAAAACTCAAAACCCAAATGCTGGAAGGGCTAGTCCTGACCATGATATTAGGCCTCCTTTCCAAGAAAACTATTCGGAAGCATCCACATACAGTGAGCCAACAGATGAGACTCACATGAATTTGATAGATTCAAAAAATGAGCAACAAATCTTTCTGACTCGAGAAGACCAGGAATACCAAGATGTGAATCAATTTCAGACTAACTCTGGTGAGTCATTTGATTTTAAACAAGGTTATGATAATGTTGTATATGAGGTACACAAACAATACAAGTTGAGAACAAGGACCATTGATGTCCCTGCACCTAGCAAAACAAAAGAGAGCAAACAGCCCAACAAAATTAAAGGCAAGGTGATCATAACAGAACCAGCTGATACGACTGTCTCAAACCCGCATCAAGTAACTGTAGAGGACATGATAGACGTGCAGTCTTCTATTGAACAACCTCTACCTCCTTCTTCCTCAAAAGAAGAGGGGAGCATCATTCCTAAAAATCTTCCTAAAGCAGACATACCACAAGCTGTGATTCATCTTAACGCTGACATTCAAAAAGAAAACACTCTTCACAAGGAAAAATCTGCTACTTCTAAGGAAAGGATTCCATTGGAAAAACCATTTAACTTAGAAACAGAGATTGGCAAACTTAAAATATCCATCCCCCTCTCTGAACTTGCCAAGCATGATGTTTATAGGCAACAAATTCAAAGATCACTTCAACTGCCAGAGGTCAGGGATGATGTAAATATTCTAGATGATGCCCCCGAGCTACTGTTTGGTCCAGAAGTTAATGGGAAATCAACATATGGATCTGTTCCACCCTTTTATGTCAGCCTGCACATACATGACAAAATCTTGCATAATGTTATGTTTGACTCAGGTGCCTCACATAACCTTATGCCTAAAGCTGTAATGGAAAAGTTAAACCTTGATGTCACAAGACCCTACAAAGATCTATATTCCTTTGACTCAAGTCAAGTCAAGTGTATAGGCTTAATCAAAGACCTTTGTGTGTCTCTAGTCCAATTTCCCAACAAGACAATCCTAATGGACGTAGTAGTTGCTGACATTCCAAAAAAATATGGCATGCTCCTATCAAGATCATGGGGAGCAAAACTCCAAGGATCCCTTCAACTTGACCTCTCTTATGCCACTATATCTGTCTTTGGGCAACCAAAAAGACTGTACAGGGTAACACTGATGAAGTATGTGGTAAGTAGTGAGGAAGAGCCTCAAAACTTTCCAATTTACTCAATCCATTCTGATATGGATACTTTTATTTTATTTAATGATGACACCAATCCTCCAACTGATGAGAAGCCTTTAGCCTTAGAGCAAGAAACATGCATCAATGAGGAATCAGCTGCCAGTACCCATGAAACTATCACAACAGTCAAAACAACCAGCAAACAAGAAGAACTCCCCGAAATAGAAATTGTAAGCCTACCCAATCCTCAAATAACTGAAAATCTTAATACAAACCATAAACAAGAAATCACATGGTATTTAGAGTTTGATGGTTCTGTCAATAAGTTAGGAGCAGGGGCAGGGGTATGGATTCATAATACACACGATAATCATGCACAAGGCCATGCCTATAGATTAAATTTCAGATGTACTAATAACATGGCAGAGTATGAGGCTCTCCTCTTAGGCCTTAAATTGCTCAAAGCCCTAGGAGATGCAAAAGTGTCTATTCTCGGTGACTCTGATTTAATTATACAACAAATGAAAGGTAACTTTGTTACCAATGACAATAGAATGAGAGCTTATAGGACTACTGCCACAGAAATACTCAAGTCTTTCAATGAATCCAAGCTTGCCAAAATTTCAAGAGACCATAATATTCATGCTCACAGCCTAGCAACTTTTGCTAGTACATGCAAGCTTCCCTTTGAGCCAAATCACCATTTCACTGCTGAGATAAAACATAGACCCTCGGTCCCTAACAATGTTAAAGATTGGCAAGTGTTTCAAAATGATGCCCAGATTAACAATTTCCTCACTCTTGAGAGCGAATTTTCGAATACGAACGTTGACATGGATGCCATGAACGATTCCCAACAACTAACAGAAGAAAATCAGCAGGCTGTAACAGCTGCAACAGCTAAACAAATCCTTAACCCAACTGTTTTTGACAATGTAAACATACAAGAGCTGAAACATGTGCATTTAGAAGAAACAACCAAAGCTGAGGCTGAGTTCATTGACCTAAAGGATAAATTTTTGCCTGCTGGACTAACTCCATTAGAAGACATGTTTGATAATACTGATGTGCCTAAGAAACCAAAAATGGAGCCTATAAATGCGGCTATTGAAGAACATAACACAGGAACAACAGACAAGCCCAGAATGATTAAATTATCCAAAAACCTGCCTCTTGATCAAAAACCAAAATATGTCGATCTGTTCAAAGAATTCCAAGACGTATTTGCTTGGAGTTATGAGGACTTGAAGTCCTATGACACCTCAGTAATTCAACACACCATTCCCTTAAAACCAAATCAAAAGCCGTTCAAACAAAAACTTAGAAGAATCAACCCCATGCTTCTCCCTCTCATTGAAAAAGAAATAAAGAAAATGTTTGAAGCAGGTATCATTTCCCCCATCAGATTCTCTGAATGGGTATCTAATTTAGTTCCCACAAGGAAAAAATCAGGAGAGATCAGACTGTGTGTAGACTTGATAAATTTAAATCAGGTCTCTCTAAAAGACCACTATCCTTTGCCCAAAATGGACCATATCCTACAAAGAGTAGTGGGGTCATCTAGAATTTTTTTACTAGATGGATTTTCAGGATTTAATCAAATACTTGTTCACCCGGATGACCAAGACAAGACAGCCTTTACCACGCCGTGGGGAACATTTAAGTATGTTAAAATGCCTTTCGGGCTAAATAACGTTGGTGCTACCTTTCAAAGGGCAATGGATATTACATTTGCCAAGGAGATACATGATTTCCTTGTTGTTTACCTTGATGACCTAACCCCTTTCTCCAAATCTGACCAAGAGCACATTAAGCATCTAAGGCAAATTTTCATGACATGCAGGAAATATGGCATTTCCTTGAATCCTAAGAAGTCCTTGTTTGCCCTTGAGGAAGGCAAGCTGCTAGGTCATATCATATCAAAAGATGGGATTAGAATTGATCCTGAAAGAATTCAAGCTATCCTCCAAATCCCATATCCAAAAAACATAAAAGAGCTGCAAGCATTCCTTGGAAAGATCAATTTCCTAAGAAGATTTATCCCAAACCTAGCCGAGCTAATAAGGCTATTGAGCAATATGCTAAAAAAGGATGCCAAGGTAAAATGGTCTCTGGAAACCAAGCAAGCTTTTGAGAGTATCAGAACTACCTTGACTCAAACGCCTTTCCTTACCAGTCCGCAATTCGACAAAGATTTTATCATTTTTTCTTTCGCATCTGAGCACACCATAGGCGCTGTCCTTTTGCAAAAAGATGACCAAGGTAATGAAAAGCCAATTGCTTTCTTCAGCCGAGCTTTAAGAGATGCACCCTTGAAATATCAGATCATGGAAAAGCAGGCTTATGCCCTCATTAAGGCCATCAAAGACTTTAGAATTTATATCTTATACTCCCATGTGATTGCCTATGTCCCAAACTCCATGGTAAAAGACATATTAACTCAAGAGGGACTAGAAGGCAAAAGAGGCAAATGGATTGCCAGCATTCTTGATTATGACATTGAGATAAAACCTACCAAGTTGATAAAGGGACAAGGTTTAGCAAAACTAATGTCCGAAACAAATTTCCAAGCCTTAGACATTAATCAACTGGACAATGAACCGGAGCTGGCGACTCCACAGATCAGTGAAACCTTTTTGCAATCCCCATGGTATGTTGATATTTGCTTTGTATTGTTAAACCTCTGTGCTCCCCCAGGATTGTCCAGGACTAAGAAAAGATTTTTAAGGATGAAGTCATCAGAGTTTTGTGTCATAAATGGTGCCTTGTTTTGGAAAAATCATGAAGGTATATTGCTTAATTGTTTGACTATGAATGAAACTAACAGCATCATGAAAGAATTTCATGCAGGGGACTGTGGAGGACACTTATATTGGAAGTCCACTGCTAACAAAATTTTAAGGGCTGGTTATTATTGGCCCTCTCTATTTTCAGATATCAAGAAATTTGTTGTTTCATGTCACAGATGCCAAATCTTTGAAGGGAAAAAAAAACTACTGCCTTTAAGCCCATTTCAACCGAAAATCCTTTTCAACAGTGGGGTCTTGACTTCATTGGAGAAATCCATCCCTCTTCCTCAGGCCAGCACAAGATGATTTTAACAGCCACTTATTATTTCACTAAGTGGATTGAAGCCATCCCATGTAGACAAGCCAATGACTCCACCATTGTCCAATTCCTTGATGGCAATATCCTTTCCAGATTTAGCTGCCCTGAGAAAATCATCACTGACAACGTTCCTTCCTTCAAATCCAAAAAGATCATCAACTTCTGCCATAAATTCCACATTACCTTGGGCCACTCTACAACTTACTACTCTCAAGGTAATGGCTTGGCTGAATCATCCAACAAAAGCCTCATCAACATCATAAAGAAGCCACTAGAGGAAAACAAAAAGAATTGGCATAGGAAACTCACAAATGCTCTGTGGGCAGACAGACTGTCAACCAAGAAATCCATTGGGATGAGCCCTTATGAGCTAGTATATGGCATGGAAGCCAGATTTCCTTCATCTTTGGGCATTCCTACTATTAAACTGTTACAGGAGATTCAGGCTGAACCAAATGACATGCAGAGAAGAGTTAATCAAACCATTCATCTTCAGCAAACTAGAGAGCAAGTGTATCACAGAGCTCAAATGTTGCAAGAGAAGCTAAAAAAGATGTTTGATAAGAAAGCTAAAGCAGAGGACTTCTGGATTGGCAGCAAAGTTCTAAAATGGGACTCACGAAGAGAGGACAAGGGAAAACATGCAAAATTTGATTTTCTTTGGAAGGGTCCATACATTATCAGCGTTGTGCAAGGCAATAACACATATTTTCTCAAATCTCCAGATGGCAGCACAGCTGAAGAAGGCCCTGTTAATGGCCAAATGTTAAAACATTACCATGATCCCTTTTAATTGAGAAAAAACAGACGGTGTTATTTTCCGTACATAAATGTTTGTATATATCAGCACTTTAGTTTATTTTTGTAACAGCCTGGATGCTAAAGCACGTTGAAGAAAGAAAGCAGTGCTTCACATATCACTAGCAAATCAGTTGAGAGAAAGTGTTGTTTCCAGCCCAAAATTTCAAAATCAATCAAACAGTCAGCACTGAGAAGTTTAAATGCACAGCAACAACAGAAGATCAAGGCAGTCTGACCTGCTGTTCTTGGCTTTTCACAAGGAGAAGCCATCCCCAAGTGGAGCCACTGTTAGCCTCCTGCTGCAATAGGTTACTCATATTTCATGATTGACATTTTTACAAGCCAAATATGTCATACTTTGCATGCTGCAATGCTCCATATTTGCTAACAGACACCAAAGAAAGAGGCCAGGAAAGTATGCTGGTCAAAGTTCAACTGTTGTATTCCAATTTTGAAGAGTTATTCCATTCTTGTAGAATTTTCAGCTAAAGGGAGGTCCAAATAGCTTAATCTTGGTATCCCTAGGTTTCAATTTCCTGTTTTAGAATATAGAGAATGAATAATCTGTCCAAACAGCTCAATCTTGGCAAATTCTTAGATAGGTAGAGAATCAAAGGAGCCCAACTGCTTAATCTGGGCCCTTGGAAGAAATAAGGGTAGTTTGTAGATAGGTAGATATAAAAAAGAAAAAGTTGATAAGCTGGGTCTGCAAGTCTAAGTGCACCCAAACCAAAAAGAAGAAAAAATGTTAAGTAAGTAGGCTGGGTAGGTAGTTTTGAGGTTGCAGAATGTTTATTTGTGATCAACTCCACATTTTCAAGTGTTATATTTATCCAGATCACAGTTATCAGGCAGTTCCTATTTGAAGTACTTCAAGCGAGGCATGACTAACTTCCCTTTTCTTCCACTTCCCTAAATCATTTACTAACTTCCCCTAAAGAGGTCAAGATCTGCTTGATATCTCTTGGTTTCCTCATTTTCCATATCATTTGCCTTGATAAAGATCTGCTTTATCCAAGGAGGGTCCATATTTTCTCTGCAAAATTCTATCTCCCCTTTAAAGCCTAAGATCTATTAGACATAGCGCTTTCTTGTCATTTTCATATTAACTCCTGACATTATTATGTAAATCCCTATCTATTTCTCTTCCCCCTACCAAAACTATGGTAATAATTCCCCTATGTAAATATCCCATCCCTCTGGTTGAAACATAACCATAAATATCCCCTTGGGAATTACTAAGTTCACCTGGATCTTAGTAAGAACCCTCATCTCTGCATAAATTTCTCCTCCGAGGTGTTTGGACTCCTTCCAAAAACACAAAAGCCCCCTTCAAATGCATTAACAAACCCCCGCACATTTCATTTTTGGGATTTATTAATATTTGATTAATACATAACCAACGCGGCAAACACATTAGCCCTTAACCTAAAGTTTGAAACCCACCCACGGCCGCAAATATTAAAGTTTATCGCACGCGCACTTTAACTAAACCCCATGCATCTTCTCCTCCCAAACACCATCGGATCAGCCCTCCCAGATCCGACGACCCCTATGCGTATCGGGCGCCCTCTTGTGATGGTTTGTTAGCACCTGATGTCCGATGATTTTACCAACATACACCGGGACAGCTGGCGGCATCCCATTGCATCGGGCCGCCCCTGACAAATACCACCTCCGTACCAAAGGAAATCCGATGAATACCAAAAACCGCCCCCTCCTTGTGTAACGTGGGTGCCGCGTCACCCTGCCACATCGCCCCCACCTCACCGCTCACCTGCCTTCACCCTGCCACCGTATCCTTGCCACGTCACCCTACCGTACTACCACGTCATCATGCTGACGTCAAATCCGTACAGGGGGGTCCCACTTTTGACATCATGCTGATGTCATCCACCATACCGCTGACGTCATGCTGATGTCAGCAGCTCAAAAAACGCGCAAGTGCAAAAATCAAGCTTCGGAGCCCTGGATCGAATTTGTGAGGCAATTTTCAATCCGGGATTAGCGCCTAGCGCTAAGCGCGCATCGCTACGGGAAATGGGCCATATTGGAGAATCTTTAGGGAATCTTTTGATTCCTAAGCCATTTTTGCACCGAAAAAGGCAGAAAAGGCCTGATTTTGCAAATTTGAATGTATCAAAAGGCAGAGAGAGACTCGGTTCAGAGATTAAAGAATATCAAAGGAAATATGCAGCCAAAAACCATGTCCGAGAGTATCAGTGTTGCGGCGAAGTGTATCAGCGGAGATCTTCTTAGGGCTCGAGGTGAACCAAGCATTAAAAGAAAACCTTGAAAGTCAAGAAGCAGTTAAGGAAGCATTCAAAGCTCACCAGCACAAATGACTGCACATTAAAATCACAAAAGATCAGTGGACCAGAACTCGATGCACAGTTATTACAGAACCACTGCACCAAGTCACAGAGGACACCACATCAACTCACTTTTTGATCCCGCTGCCTCTGGCGCAGCCCAAAGGAGACTTACTTGCATTTAATTCTAGCATAAATTAGGTTTTAGAAAGCTTTCCCACAAACCTGTTTAGGTCAGTTGTAATAAATACTTTTAGATATTTTGCCTATATATACCACCCTGAAAAATGTAATAGGGGTTGGTTGGTTGGTCTTTTTTGTTTGGATTTTTTGCTCGAGCAAAGACTCGCACTGTATATGTGATAATTTCTATAATCAGAGATTGCTTGAGAGTTCGGAGAATGAAGTGTGCACTGTGTTCAATTGGCTGAAGAGTGAATGTGGAATTCTTGTGCTCCTACATGGTTCAATAAGTGTTCCTTAACTCTGTTTGGTTTCTTATGTTTTTTTTATCATCTATGTTCCACCATCTAAAATTACAGAAAGGAAGAATAGTTTAGGATTTGCTTAGTAGCACCCTATGCTCAATTTTTGTGATTTCTACATGTTTTCATCAGGAATAGTTATGAATATGCATACTTAAATGATCATGTTTACACGATTTCTTTCACATATGAATATTAGTTTAGGAATTCTTAATTTCTCCTAGATAACCATTCATTCACCTCCCTTCTCTGTTAGCTTGATGAAAGATTCTTAATTGCCTTTCGTCTCTGACTTTCATTCCATCTTTTTAGCAATTGGTATTGTTTCATGTATAGCTATCCTGCTCTATAATCCTCTTATGTCCAAGAAAATGCAATAGCAAGCCTTAATCCATGACTCCATGCCCAATGGTTTGAAATTTATCACACTATCCCTTGCCTCTCTGCTTGAATGCAACTTCCTTCCATTCAAACTCCATCCAAACTTAAACAAAACCCACTGAACCCAATAGCTAGCCTAAAATCATCATCAACAAAGCTAAATCATTAAGAGAGAGCCCTCTCTGATTGCAGGTGGGCTAGAACCTGCAATCCAAAGATTGGTTTGTGGTTACCTCGGCCGTATCCCTTCAGGAGCTTAGGGACAACCTGAGTGATAACACAATCCACGTCTTTTGCACACAAGGATAGTAAAAATTCAGTTTCATTTGCTAGATTTATCTACACTGTTACCAAATGCTTTCATCCAACTTTAACTGTTATTTCCTTTATTTCAATCCATAAACAAAGATATTTGTGTAAGGATAAATGCGAAATAAAGAAATTACTGAGGAGAAGATATATCTTTTTCTTGACCGAACAACCATTTTGTCTTATATGGAATTTTTCTTTTTGTATTTTAAAATAATAAAATGTAAATGGAAGTGGAATTCCAAGAGTCAAATGTGGAATGTGAAGACTCATTAGTTAAAGTAGATACAAAAGAAGTCCAAGAATCATGGGGAAGCTCAAAAGTCACAAAGGGAAGTGAAGATTCATCCCATTTGTTATAAATAAACACTCATAACTCAAACAAAGGGCTTGGAATCTAAGATTTGGAGCCTTGGATTCTATATTATAACATAGAGTATCATTTTTTGGAGAATCAAGTGGTGGCTTTATGTTCCACTATTGGGGCTAGTGTTGTATCACTACATTTGTAAGCTTGGAACTTTCACTTAATGATCAGAAGCACTTAGAAGCAACACACTTTCATGCATTATTTTTTGAATTTTGTATGACTACTCTTTATATATTTGTGGTGTATGTTATTTCATTTACACTAATATTAAGAACTACTTCATTGACTTTAGTATGTATGTTGTTGAATGCGTTTTGTTTATACTTTCATGATTGTTGTTATCTTGTGAACTATTTCGTAGGTTAAATAATTATTCTTTTATATGTGCTTGTGTGTCTCTTCCAATATAGTACTCTTACTTTATTTCAAGGGGCTCAATCTTTTATCTTTGGTGTGAAAGAAACTTTTATACATTGCAATTGATATCTCACAAAGTTCACACACTTGTTATCACCAAAGCTATGCGTATATCATCTTATGTGTTCATTGCAGCTAAAGCACATCTTTGAGATGACTTATTTGGAAACAGGTCATATTCCGGTTGGGGATCCTACTACAAAAAATGTGGGGTCTAATTTGGACTTTGCAGGGGGGAGACACCCTTCCCTCTTGTTGGCATCCAACACCGTAAATAATATTTTGGTGCTAGAAGGAGGGCCAGGTAACAAGTTGAGCTCGTGAAGTCCGATTTCAATTTCTCATCTTAAATTGCTTCTTCCCATATCATAAACCTATGATGATTTTCTATAATTTTAAATATGAAATTCCCCACAAGGATAATCCACAACTTGTCAAATTTGAAATTTAATGGTGAGGGTAAAATAACCATCCTAGAGCACACCCTCCACTTTCTTGAATTTTGTGATTCTTATGATGTTAATTGTGAGCATGTTTCTTGCATATTGTTCCTTCTCATATTCAAGGGTTGTGTTAAAAAAATGTGTTATACATTACTGATAGCTTCTATCCACTCTTTCCAGTGATTTTTCATGGAGCTTCACCAAGCCTTTGATAAGTATGACTATCAAAGTATTTATAAGAATATTATACATCTTAGAATGAAATGTGATGAATCCTTTTAATATTTTCATGATTGATTTCTTCACTTTTGTTATGATTTTTCAGAGGATGACATATATTGGGATTTTATGAAAGAAAAATTTCAGTATATTGTTCAGATTTGTTTGAATCCACCTAAACTTGAATCTCTTTCAAGTCTTCTAGTTTTTCTTGGTCATGGAGTTCTTAATGTTTCAAAGGAATAATATGATCTTTCTTTTGACTCTTTTTCTTCTTTTATTTCTTTATCAAGTGGAGCCACTCCACGTACCAATTTTAAGGTTGGAAAACTTGAAGATTAGATTGTTGATGTAATCCCATGTTCCCCTTCCCCTTATAATCAAGTTTTGAACTCATGCTTCAATCTTGAATATGATTTTATTTTTGACATTGCTTCTTCAATATATGTCTCTTACTCTCCCTCAATCATTCCCATTGATCCTCTTTATCTTGATTCACCAAATAAACTTGTTATATCAGCCTCTATTGAATCTCATGAGGATCAATTTCAAGGTGGTGTTAATAAAGATCAAGAGATTCAAGATATCTTTCATGATATTATGTGTGAGATTCAAAATATGAACAAGAATATATTATTAAAGATGATTTCTCGCTTGAATTATCCTTTTATTCTCCACCATTCACTCACTTTCCTAACATGTTTAATGAATCTGTCACACCCATTTCCTCTTTCAATGATTCATATGTTAATGCTTATAGTGTTGACTGCAGTCAGGAATGGCAGGATATTGGTTTTAGATTGAAAGCAGATAAGGAAGAACCGATTGTTCATAATCCATCCCCTCCCTTCCTTGTCTTTTGTATATGAAGAAGCAAAGGTTACAACTTCATGTTTTTAGTCAAGTCCCTTTTCCGATTCATCAATCATGAAGACCACCCAAACTCGAATGTAAAATATGGTCCTAATCATGGCTTCCTTAATGTCTTCATCAATTCATCTAATAACAGTTGTGTATCTTCAATTGTTGATCTTTTTAAGCCACTGGCATTCGATGATTAACCTTTTGATAGTTTGGGATTATCTCAAGAAGTTGAGACACTTTAGCCTTTGTTGATGGTTATGTTAGGATCTCGCAATCTTGGTAGGTGTTCCAAACATGACCAGATCGATATTATATCACAAGAAAATCTTAATGAATTGAATCCAGATGTTGGGAATGAATCTATCCTTTAGTTTCAGGATTTTTGACCTAGTTATCATGATCCAATTGCCAAATGGTTGGAAGAGTCTTACTTGGTGAGCCCTTTTGTTAGAAACGAGATTCTATCTTTCTTGATGTTTTCCAAGACTAAAAGTTGGAATGGATTTTGAAACATGAAAATCCATTATGATGTGTGTAGCCACCAAGATATAGTAGCATATTTTTTAGCACCATCTTTTCTATTACACTTTTCTATTAGTGTTTCTTGCCTTCAAATTATGGAGCATGTTGCGATCTATATTTCTTTCTTCGCACTTTATTTGATGATATTTCTTATTCCTTATTCCCTCATTGAAATAGGTGAGGAATTACTTCATACGTAAGTGGTTTTTTGGTTCCAAATAAGCATGGAAAAGTTTGAAGGTTGTTGTATAACTATTAACAATTGGTTAATTTCATATCCCCTTCTTTGCATGGTCCTTGTATATTTTAGTCTATGATGCTTAAATAAAAATATTTTCTTTCTAAAAAAAAACCTTAATAGATCTACGATGCTCAAATTTTTAATATGATCTTTATCTTGAACCGACCTTTTATGTTTAATTGGTTTTGACTTGTCAACTCAATCATGTAGAGAAGGGAGAGGGGAAACTTAAGAAAGAAAACTTTATTTCAGAGGTTTATATAAGTGCCTCTAAAGGAATAACCTCTCTTTCTCTCAATGAGTTGGGATCTATCTTCTTCCTTGGTGATGTAAATGTCGATAAAATTCCAATAAGCATAAATATATAAAATAAAAAAACTAAAGAGTGAAAGAAGAGAAGGGCTTCCTGCTAAGAGAGGTGAAGCAAGAAACTTCATTGAGATACTTAACAGGCCTACTAGAAGTGAACTGATGCTTGTGTTACTATAGTGACTCCACCAAGGTATTGAACATGCTTGCTGGCAAAGGAGCAACACTAGAGAAGAAAATTAAGACTCTAACATCATTCACTCACATATCTCTATACTCCTAACCCCTAATCGAGACAACGATAGTTTGACTTGCTTCTATAAGTGTTTCACCGATGAAGGGAATTAAAGAAAATATATCTTTAAAATGAGCTAAGTAAGGAAACTATGGTGATCGATGGGATGAAACAATACTTCCTTAAGATCTAGACTCAGTATGTAGAGTTAAAGCCATATAAAAAAGTTGGATTTCTACTAGTGTGTCACCAATTGTTGTATCTAATACAACCCCCCTCCAAAATTTTGGTTATGCTTCTATTTTCGAGCCTACCTTTTTTCATAAGAACAATCGTTTTGACTATCTCCAAGTGTTATTATTGTTTATTTAGTATCGCAATGCCTTTTTCTTTCATGTAATTCTTGTGATGTCTTAATTGTGTTGTCATCACAACTAAGTCTTGTTGAGAATAGTTATACAAATTTTGAAGTCAATCAAACCCCATTTTTTAAAACACAAGCTAATTCATGTCATGACCAAGCACTGGTTTCATGCCTTTCCTTGAGAAATAATGCAATCCTCTATCAAAGGGAACTATGCAAATCCCTATGAGTTTGAACTGCACAAGCTTAAGAGATATGATGCCACTAAGAAAGCAGACTACATAATCACCACTATGTGACAGAGCTATGCAACTCATTGTGTTATCAAACTATGCAATCCCTCCTCACTAGGGACTGGGCAGTCTCTTCTTCCAGTGAACTATGCAGTCCCCTAGATCAACCACTTGTACAGTCCTAGAAAATAGGAAGTGTGCATTCTCATGTGATAGTGTGGCACAAGTTTCTATTTCTGATCTGAAGAAAACTGTCAATCTCTCCTTGATTTTAGGCATGTATGTTATAAACCCTAACCCTAATCTCATGAGAGAAAATCTATATAAGAGAGGCTCATAGAGCTCATTCTCACATTTGACATTGGATCTCTAGTCGTTCTCATGAGTTCAAGGAGATTTTGATTCTATGTTGTTAATTTATGAAGCTTAGTGACAAATTCTAACCTTCAATATCTCCTTGATTTTAGGCATGTGTGTTATAAACCTCAACCCTAATCTCATGAGAGAAAATCTATATAAGAGAGGCTCATAGAGCTCATTCTCACATTTGACATTGGATCTCTAGTCATTCTCATGAGTTCAAGGAGATTTTGATTGTATGTTGTTAATTTATGAAGCTTAGTGACAAATTCTAACCATGGTATTAGATTCCTCTTTTTGAGAGGACCAATTTTGACTATTGAAGTACTCAAATCGAATAAGGGAAAGTGAACTTATGAAGAAAAACCCACATATGAACATTTGGACAAGACAACACTAATAAGAAATTGGTCACCCTTAAATACAAGCTTATAAATACAATTGACCTCAAGCTCATTTGGACATCACCAAACATATTCTTCTTCTCTTCATTGATTGGTTCACATAGTTCTGAGGCTTGGTAGACGAAAGAGGTTTGCAAAGGTCCGAGATTACAAGGTTTGAATCTCACACTTGTTTTCAGGGTTTTGGGTTACAATAGCTGGCTTGAAAAAGAAAATCTGCATCTGTATTCGTGATGGAAATGTTGTCATTGATGGAAAAGGAGTAGCCACAAAGAAAATAAGCATTAAGGAAAGGAGCAGTAAAAAAGCAATAGAAAGGATGTTGCAAAGGAGCAACAAAGGAGCAACAACAATGTGTGTGCATGGATTTGAGCTAGAGATTAATTTATATATGATTGATTGTTGTGTTTGATGGATTGAACACATTTGATAATGCGTATTAGTGTTGAGGAGGTACAAGGAAAGGCATTGATACTTGTTAATGTGTGAGGCTAATGTGTCTTTTAATATGGCATGGGAGACATGTTATGTGTAAGGTTGATTTGAAGATTTCTTTGGTTAAGTTAAATTATTGTGATGCAAAGGAAAGTCAAGACTCCATGACAACAGAGGCAAGGCTCCATCACAGCAAAGGTAAGACTCCATGATAGAAAAGGCAAGATTATATGACAGCAAAAAGAGACAACACTCAAGGAGGTTGAGTCAATGACATGAAGAAGATATGAATTTTATCATATAGATGGCATTGGAGAGTGAATGTTGCATACATATGCTTGAATTATTATCATATGTTGTGTGCATATTGTTTACATTGGAGAATGTTTGCATGTGTTGTGGTGGTGTAATGTTGTTTTTGGCACTATGTTGATATTGTTGCACCTTATTATTATAAATGGATGAAATAATATGTGGTGTAGAACTTATTTATTTTATAATATTCAAAATATGAAGAATTTGAAAACGAATGAGTGGAAAGAAAAAAGGCAAGTCTATTCACTTCATATTCTTATATGGAATACAAACATCCAACAAATTATCTTTGTAAAGGATGTTGTTTTTGGAAGAAAATGTGATTTTTTAGAGAGTGGGAGAATATGTAAGAGTTGATTGAGGTATTATGTATTAGTTACCTATCACATATGAAGCTTATGTGAAGCATATTTGAATGGAAGAAAATGCTTAAATGAAGATGGAGATATGCAAAATTTATGACCAAGAAAACTAGCACATTATTGTTTCTTATTTGCATAAGGGGATTGTAGTCTCATTTCAAGTGGTGGCTTGATAAACATGGAGCTAGTTGAGGTAGAATGCTCCTGTGGGTTGTAGCCTATAGAAAACATATGGGAATTGGAGCTTAATTGCATGTTGCAGCTTGGAGAAAATTGAGGCAATAGCCTCCTATAGGTTGGCACCTACAGAAAATCAGATGTAATAAGGAATAGGAGCTTGCCTTTGCATCACAAAAATAATGAAATCATGGTTTTCTCCCTTTATGGGTTTCCACATAGATCTGGTGTCAAAATGTGTTGTAATTATGTGTTGATGTGATGTTTTGGATTGCTTATTTCTTGTTGTTCACATATTCAATCTAATGGTCATTATCTGTTAAGATTCTCATGTAATGTTTCAGTTAATGAGTTTAATGAAAAGAATTCTAATGTTCATGTATATACTAAACTGATTCATCCCCCCTCTCAGTTTAGTCAAGTTTTCATTAGTTTGTATCAGAGCAGTTCCTTCTGTATAATCCTAACAACTTGAAGGTAGGTTTGGTTGATTCATGGACTATCAAAGTATACCTATGTTGAGTGCAACAAACTTTCATGAATGGAGAGATAAGGTTAAAACATAACTAAAAGCTTATGGACTTGGTGTATGGAAGCTTGTATGTGATGGTTACCACAAAGACTCCCCCTCTTTGCAAGAACAAAGTTGGAATGCTAAGGAAAAATGTGTTATGTATAAAAATCTTCATAGTAAAGACCTTGATACAATACTTGATTTAAATTTTGCAAAAGAAATATGGGATAGATTGCAGCTCATGCATGAAGAAGCTAGCAGCAACAATATAGAGAAAGGAAAGAGAAAGAAGAAGGAGAAAAAACATTGTCAAAAGGAAAGTGTTCAGTTAAATGAAACCTCTATAGGTGTGAATGTACCTGACTCTCATGAAGAAAAGACAGATGAAAATCAAGCTAGTCTTGACTTATCATTGGCTAGTATAGAAATATTAAAGAATGGAAACAAAGATCTGAAGAAACTAGAAGAAACTAGTGCAGATATGTGATGAGAGAGAGCATGAGTACATGGAGGAAATTGTCAACCTAAAGACACAAATTGAAGAAGAAAGGAGACTAGAAGAGGTGATGACCAGTAAATTCAAGGAGAGAGACCTACAGTGTAAAATATTAGAAGTTGAGGTTGATTCAGCTAGATGTAAGTTAGAAGAAAAGAATAGGTTGTGCAAGTAGCTAGAAGAGGACCTTGCCTTCATGAAGAGCTCAGAAAAGGGAGACATTAAAGATGATGATGAATATTTCCTAAAAGGACTTGTAGGAGAAGGGACTAGCACCATGATTAATGAAGAAGAAAACAAAAACAAGAAACAATATCAAAATAAAATGAATGAGATGAAGAAAGGGTTCACTGTAAGAAGATCATTCTCTTCTGAAAAATGAGTTTAAAAAAATTGGAATATCTCAAAGGAGATTCTTTTCTCCTGGGGAAAATATAAAGTGTTTTTCTTTTCATGAACGAGTACATGTTGCACAGAATGTAAGACCAATAAAATCAAGTTTAATAAAACAAAACATGCAACAAATGAGAAGACTCCCTCAAGCAAGGAAATAGAAAAGGTAGTCATTCATCAGGTACACAAATAAGTTCTATGGCTATGGTTATTTGTGCATTGAATTTGGGCATAAAGTTGCGGAATGAAAAATGTATGTAAAGAATATCGTTAACCCAAGAAAATACACATCATTCCCTCCATTTATTGGTCAAAGAAAGTGTTATAGATGTAACAATCTTGGTCACAAATCCAACGATTGGAGATTTCCATATACCCTAAAGAGATCTAGAGAGAAAATTAAAGCAACTCTAAGTACACAAGACAATGAGCCAAAAGGAAATACATACAACAAGGTAAGGAAGTTGACTAAGGTATGGAAGAGGAATAAAAAGGAGAAGCCTAATATTTCAGTAGAAAAATGAAGTCATCATAGCCTTAGGGGGAGTTTCTCAAGAAAGAAAAATAAGAATTCAATCAGTGTTAGAGGAGAAACAACATCTCAAGGGTAGAGCAACCCCAAAATATCTTGAAAAATATCAAAATTTTGAGGACGAAAACTTTTGCAATGAAAAATACAATTTATGTCAAGAACGACATTGTTAATGAAGAGAACAAGGATGTATATGAAAATTAAAATGCATTAATTGATACTATTAAAATATCCTCTCACAATTGTGATTGAATGAATATTCCATCCAATTTATTTTCCTCTAAAGAACATAAAGTAGATTATATGAGCATGGAAGTGCAAGGTAAAAGGAGTATATGAGGTACTTTGTGAAACAAAGGAAGCCATAAATAAGAAGGCTAAGCAAAAATAAAAGCAAAGGAGGAAGTTTACAAAAATGAATAAATAAATATTAAAGGAAAAAGAAGCTAGTGTTAAAAGGTTGAAGTAGACACCAATAACCAAATCCATGATTTTGCAAGTTTTACATGAAGTGATACACAAATGTTTTCTCACATGATGCAAATCTTGCAATTAAATATGAGGTATGCAAACATTATGTTAATCAATGTTTTCTGAAAATGAATATGAAATCAAAACATAAAATGAAATCTATGCAATGAAATGATCAATTGTGACTAGCATAGACTAGTGAGAAAGTAAATAATCATCAGACACAAAATTAAAGGAAAGATTGAGCACTATACTTGTTACATTAAAGACATGTCTTCCAGTAAAAGAGCCATAGTGATATGAAGAAAATAATGCAACATCAAAGCAATATTTCTATTATAGAAACATATCATTTGTAGAAGAATAAATAGCATGATGTGAAGAGACCATTCTCAATATCTCTAGAAGAGGACTATCTTTAACACAATGTTTTGTGAAGATCATTAAAAAGAAGAAATTGAAAAAGGTAAATAAGGGTCTAAATGCCAATGATAGTTGATAAGCTAGTGCAAGAAATTAAAGCAAACAATAAAGCAAAATGCAAAGAAATATTGCTATTGCAAGGACATCTCACTAGCAAAGGAGAATACATGTAGTAGAAAATGAAAAATGGGATAACACAAATTTCACCAGCACATGCCATTAAAAGAGATATCACCAACATTGATATATTGAAGAGTTGCATATATTGGAAAAGGAGGGGAACAAGAGTTTATTAGTGCATCACCAACATTTATATACTAAATAACTGTGTACAATCAAAAACTACAAATGAAAGTGAAGCAACCCTAAAAATCAAGAATTGATCCAAATCCATTTTCTATAAATTGATCAGAAGAAAATAATAAAGGAGTAAGTGAGCATGTCAATCCAAAGATAAGTGAGAGCTCAAAATAAATCCTATATGTAATGATAAGAAATGAATACAGGTAGGGAAAATAATACAAGGAAGAGTAACCACTATGTGATTAGGAATATAATCATGGATATTCAAAATAGGCAGGAACATAAATGGCTGCAAAGATGATAGAAGACAAAGAGGCAGATAATGAGTATTGTGCATGTGAATTCATTGGACAACCTTGTATCCTATGCACTCATTACATTGTAATTAAGTTTTTCTACATATGGAAGAGTTGGAATAATACACTATGGAAAAATAGTGTCAATTCAAGAGAACGCTTGTCTCAATCCATTAAAAATGTTGGGTGCTTAAAACATTAATTTTAGTTATTAGACTCATTTCAATTCAATCCAATGGAGTGAATCAATTGGGACAGGATTGTGGAAAAGAATAACTTTATTATTATTATTGGACCCTCTGTGTTATTATTTATTGAGGCAGCGTTATTATTAATACCTTATTCATTTATTGTTCAATAAATTATGTGAGACAATTATTCAATTGATTGAAAGTTACTCATATATTATTCAATGAATTGTGTGTTTCCCCTTCATTTGCAAAAGGAGCCAAGATATTTGCAGTATCAATATTATATGCACTATCAATATTATATGCACGATTAATATCTTTGGAGGTAATGTTAATAATGACAATACAGTGTTAATACCTTTGAAGGAAATATTAACATCCTTGGAGGCAACATTAATATCAACCAGAAGTGTTGAATAAAGACATTAAATAACATATACAAGCATATATTTGCAGCTCCCTCCTTTGCATATTTATTGCAACTCTCCTTTAATATATTTGTAGTGCTATATGTAATGAAACATATACATATCTATTGCAGCTCTCCTTTGATATTTTTGTAGCGTTATTAATGTTCTTTGTTATTGCAGCACATACATATCGATATCCTTTTTGCTGGTGTAAGAGACGATCCTTCTATGGAATTAATTCAAAACTAACTTACATATATTACACACATCCACGAACAGAGTGGACACTAAACCATGGTGATGCCAACCTATGGTGCAGAAAAAAATCCAAGACCAAAGGACTATAGTCTCGGAAAAGGAGCAACCCAAGATGAGCAAATAAAAGTTAACCGAACATTTGTTCGTAACAGAACTCTATAAAACTAATCTATAATTTAAACCAACGATGGAGAAGAGTAGCTGACCAAGAACGATTGTCTGACCTAAACAACCTAGCCCCACAAACAAGCCCGTTAAAAACCGACCGTAGATCTCATTCAATAGATCCAACAGCAGAAAAGAATATCGCAAGACCCTACATGTCGCCATTTAACGTGCGATCACGACAGTTTTTCAAACGGTCCCTCTGCCATGTGTTAATCACTGAATGTGATCACTACAAAAAAGTTGAAACCGCTTCCCACTCGTGGGGATTGTGAAGACCACTCACGAAACTGAAAACCTTTCGGAGGCGAAAGAAAATGTAAGTCGGGGGCGCCAAGAGTACCCTGCTCCCATCCACACGACAAACCAGCTTGCCAAAGATATTGTGATAAGAGGTCTTGAGTGGCCTGTCTGAAACCCTTAGAGGAAAGCCACCTGCTTTGCAGCCATGGAGGCTCTGAATGAGCTTTCTTCTCCGACCAATAAACCGCCAAAGCTCTCTATTCACTGTAAAACTAAAAGAGTACACTCCTCTGCTCATACCGCTTCAGGGTTATCAGTGTTACCCTCCATGGTTCTGCTTCTAAACATAAACCAATATTCTTCAGCTTGATCATGGAATTTCACCTTAAGACTCAGTTGAGTTAGCTCTTGCCATTTTGTTGAAAACTTTTCCTCTGCACAATTCACTTCTTGGTTGGCCAGGAGATCTGCCAGCTTGTTGGTTGTCCTTCGAACATGTTTAAAAGTTATGGTACGAAGGCCTATAAGGTGGTTGTCAATCCTTTGAAATATCTGATTAAGCCTCCAATTCTTTGAGACATTTTCCGGTGCAGTACCCCAGGTGATCTTCTTGACTGAGTTAATGATTAACTCAGAATCCGCTTCAACAATCACATTGTGTTGATTATCTAGAAGCAGAAATTCTAAACAATGTTCCATAGCCAGAATTTCTGCCATATTGTTGGTGGCCTTTCCAAGATGATCATGGAAAATAAACAAGATATTCCCTTTTTCATCCCTTAAAACTCCGCCATGACCCACTGTACACGGGTTGCCCTTTGAGGCTCTGTCAATGTTGAACTTCAAAAATCCCTTGGGAGGAGGTTGCCAAAAATCAAACTCAGAGTCTTTAAAGAGATTCTTCCTGCCGAGGCTTTGAGGAATCAAACTTTGTAGTCCAAGCTCGCAGAGAATCCTCCACTTAGAAGCCGAGGGAGGATTCACAAGAAGATTTCAGACAATGGAGCTCACAGTCTCTTGTAGCTATTTTAGATCTGATCATGAAGGAACAGGGGCGGTTTCTTTTTCCTTGAATATCCTTTTGTTCCTTTCTTTCCATATGTTCGAGATGATGAAGCCTGGTGTTAGAGCCCAAGCAGTGCTAAGAACTTCGTTATTCGTGAAATTGCTTCTCCACTTCCTTAGGGTGTTGATGATGCTTCCAAGGTCTCTGTCCAACTGCTGGAAGATGGAGGCAAAAGAATTCCATAGCTTGGAGGAAAAGGAGCAATTGTTGAGAAGATGCTCCATTGTTTCCTCTTGCATTTCACAGAGTTGGCACCGGGAGGGCCAGAACACCTATTTTCCTAATATTGTCCCAAGTCAAAATCTCCCTGGGTTGCACAAGCCATGTAAAGAGTTTAATTTTCATCCAACCTTGTTGACTCCAAAGTCTTTGCCATGCTTTATCCGGAGCCTAGGAAGCCAAACCAAGGAGAATTTTTTTTGCATCCTTAAGAGTAAAGGTGCCTTAATTGTTGTTGCCCCATCTTAGGTGGTCATTCCCTTCTGAAACAAGAATTTTCCTTCGATCTAAATCTTGCATTATTACTTCAGCTTTGTCTTTTAAAGAGTTGTCATTTCTAAGATCAAATTTCCTCCATTTTCTCCACTTTCTTGCATTGTTGGTCTGATCCCATAAATCCTTAACTTTGATTAATCCTTTAGCATCTGTATCTGCCTTCAGTTCCTTTAATTCTTCTTTCAAAAGAATGGGTTCCTGTTGCCATCTGTCCTCCCAAAACAGAGCTAAGTTTCCTTCTCTAATTTCCCAGAAGCCATTCTCTTGAACTAGATCTCTATTGTCCGAGGCCTTGTTCCATATGTGTGATCCCTTGATATTACCATCCATTCTTATATGATCCTCACTAGGCCATGAACTGGCATATTTTTCTTTCCAAATTGTAGCCCACTGAGCCTTTGGTTCTTTTAGCCAACGCCACCATAATTTAGCCCCTAGAGCTTTGCTTAAAATTTTAGTATCATCCAATCCTAGTCCGCCATAATTTCTGGGTTTGCAGATTTTTTCCTAGGCTACCAAGGCCCATTTTTTCTTTACTTCCCCCCTTTCCCCAAAGAAAGTTTCTTTGTATGTTTCTGATAAGCTGCAAAACTCTTTTAGGAGCTGGGAGAACAGAAAGCATAAAAACTGGGATTGATTGTAGAACAGCATTTGCAAGCACTAGTCTGCCAACTAGGTTTAAGTATCTAACCTTCCATTTTCTGATTTTGTCTTGCAATTTGTTGATAATCTGCTCCGAGATGCTTTTTTGTAGAGGATTAGCAGTTAGAGGTAAGTATCTAACCTTCCATTTTCTGATTTTGTCTTGCAATTTGTTGATAATCTGCTCCGAGATGCTTTTTTGTAGAGGATTAGCAGTTAGAGGTATCCCCAAATATTTTGATGGAAGAGAATCTCTTTGAAAGCCGAAAATTTTAGCAATGTTCTTTTGAATGGCAATATTAATATTGAAGAAAAAGATATTGGATTTGGTGAGATTAACTTCCATACCTTGGCAAATTCATTTAGAGTGTATTTGAATGCATGAGCTTCTTTGACTGTAGGAATTCCTTGCAGCATGGTGTCATCCACAAACTGTTGATGAGTCCAAGCCTGACCCCTATCAGAGAGTTGGAGACCTTTGATCTTACCGATTTCTTTGGCATGATTGATAGAGCAACCCATTCCTTCCATCATTAAGGATGAAGAGAAAGGGAGAGAGTGGGTCCCCCTCTCTGAGGCCTCTAGAGGGAAGAAATGTTTCAGAGGGAGAGTCATTGATCAAAATAGAGAAACTTGAAGAGGTAACTAGGACCAAGATCCATCTTACCCAGCTGTGAACAAACCAAAAAGCAATAAGTATTTTCCTGATATAGTTTTTATCATAGACTTCAGCCATGTGCTAATTTATTCAATTCAATATCAATTGTGCTCATTTATTCAATTCAATGAAGTAGCGTTCATTTATTCATTAAAGCAACATTCTTTTATTCATTCGAGCAGAATTCCTGTGAGGCAACGTTATTCTTTCTAATGAACGAGGCATCATTAATATTTAATTACTGGCAGCTTTAATTGATATATTTTTCATGGAAATTCTTGAATGGAATATATATATATATATTATAATATATATATATATATAAAATTGGATCTCATATTATGATTTTGGAGCAACTTGTATTGTTTATTATTTGGAGCAGCAATAATATTCACTTCATTTCCAGCATTATTTTCAATGCAAAAATTTTACAAGAAGAATTGCACCAGACTAGGGATGAGAACAAAAATTACAAGAAAAATTATTTACGCAGCCTTTACGAGAGGAATTTTACAAAAGAAACATTTAAAAGGGCAGTGTTTACCAGAGGAATTGCGCAAGAACAATCTCGAATGTTTCCTGGAACATTTCCTTGAATGTTGCATTCAACACTGCCTATTATTTGAGCATTGGAAAATATCAACACAACCATAACATATCAGAAATTATATGTATATATAATTGAATTAACTTATTTATTTAATGTGGAGGTTCCAGTAAATACGAAATAATATATCAACATCTATACTTACAACGCTCCTTCAAGATATATTTAGTCCAATCGATATATGGAGCATCGATATTAGAGCAGTGTTCTGGGTGGAGTAGCATTATTCTTCTTGGAGTAGCGTTAACATTTACTATCATCATCATTGCCAGTGTACAACGTTATCTTTGTTTGCAATAATACTTCTTCTTGGAGCAGCGTTACTTCCTATCATACCTCAGCATTAATATTATTGGCGGCATTTATTATACATTATGTATAGAAAATGGTGGAGATGCAGCATCATCCATTTAATATTGTATGTAGACATCATTGATATATGAAGAGAGAGTTTATTGAAATAATTGGAGAGCATATAGATGAGTTGGAAACACACTCAATGCAGCATTGTTTATTGAAATAATAAGAGAGCATATATGAGTTGAATAGCAGACAATGGAGCAACGTTATTCTCTTCATATATCTTTTCATTTCCAGTATTGATATATTAACTTTGCAGCAACTTTATTCCAAACATTTTATTGTTTCATTCCAATGTTTCAACTTATTGTTTCATTCCAGCATCTCTCCTTAATATCATTGTTTCATTCCAACTATATTAACTTTGCGGCAGTTTTATTCTCCTTAATACATGTATACATTGGCAGCCACAAATTTTATTGGTATATTGCCAATGTTATTTGCAACTTGGAGAGATTTAATACATATTTCATGTGAATGCTAAGTATAAAGTGCTGGCACTATTGGTATAAGCCATTTAATAAACCAACGTTATATGTGAAAGATTATGGAATATTTGCGTAGCATCTACAACATTTTCATAGGGTTTACAACATTTACACAGTGTTTGCAGAATTTAACGATGAATGGAGAAGAGTCCAGGGTTTTATGCCCTAATTTGGAGTCCATTATATTATTTTCAGTGAATTACATGGCAGCGTTTATTCCTAATCTAACTTTTATTCCTAATGGACGCTCTATTCTATTATGCGACTAGGTTTAAAGAAATTTTATGGAGATGCATCTTATGAATTGAGTATCATATCGCTATCATTATGGATGTTCATATGGCAGTGTTAAAGTTAAGATGTTATGGCTTTACGTTATTGGCAGTTTATATTAGCTTTGCCTTTATAACCATTGTATTAATTATGTATTTCCTTGCTAAAGTAACTATAGTGCATGGATTTCAAATATGCTTTATATGTATATTGACATCCATATGATATTGGTGTTATATTATGGATTGGTTGTGCGTTATATTCAAGGCAACGCATTCTTCCAACAATGAATGGTAGCAACATTCATTCAGTGACTGGAGCAGCTTTATATTATTGGAGCAGCCTCATATTATTTTATTGGAGCAATCTTATTATATTAACGGAGATAACATGAGACAGAGCGTTATTTCTCATGTTTAATACTACATATTAATTATATGGAGAGCTGGAGAGCGTTGGCAGATATATGGAGAGAGTTTATTATTGAGAGCTTTTCGCCCATATTATGATCCAAATTAATATTGAGAGTGTTGGTACATGAAAGTTGTGGCACATATCTTTGAGAGAATGGGCACATGAAAGCATTATATCATGGATGTTCACAATACATATATGGCAGCAAAGTTATGATTGTATTAATCATTGTATATTGGAATACATTCATTGGAGTAGCATATATTGGAGCAACATTTATAAACAACTTATTCAGTTGGACCAGCCTTGGAGCAATTTTTATTGGTTTATTGGAGCATAGTATATTGGAGCAACCATGAATATTGATACATTGGGTAGCCTTGGAGATTAATACATTAAGCATTGGAAATTGATACATTAGCAGTGTTTTTAATACATTCTCAGGCATAGTTTATGAATTAGGGTATTGTGCCCTAACATGCTTATTCCCTAAGAGTTCATTATGGATCAGCCTTCATCATGTAGACACAGTCATTCCTTGATATTTATATCATGGAGAGCATGTTAATATAGAGAGTGTTTATATTCAAATCATGAAGACAACTTTATTTTCAATTGGAATATGTGGATGGAACATGAGTTGCTAGTATTTTCATAGAAATCCCATCTATGATGCCTTTATGGCTAAAGATTAAGATTTGGTGTTTCATGCATAACCAAGGAATATGGAGACTTTGCATTTGCAGTTTGCAATCTTATTAAACATCTAAACCCTACAAGAGGACATATCTTCATAACCTCAATATGTCTAGACAACAACATAAAATTTTTTGGGAGTAGCCTAACTTTTCATCATTTTAAAGGAGGACCTCAAGCCCTAAATCATGAGGAGACCATTCTTTTTCTCAAAAACACAATGATGGAGGTTCCAACACACGTTAAATTGGATGGTCTATTGCTACAAAATGGTACTCCAAAGTTGGATTAGAGTGGAAAATGATTTTGTTGAACTTTCTATCCAGATGCTAGAAAGTGGATTCTATAAGGATATCATAAACAGATATGAGGTAAAGTTTGCATGACTTTAAAGAATAAGTTAAATTATTTCTTTGGGATAATAAATGCTACAATTTTGAAGCTAGGTATTTGCTCTTGGAGCATCAAAAGATGCTTTAGACAGTCTTAATGAATTTGAGTTTCATTACAAACCAACCTCCTTTCCATTGATGTCAAAATGGGCTGGGGGGGGGGGGGTGGGGTGTAAGTAGAAGTAAGAAGAGATGATTCTCAAGAAAAAAAGGGAGGATCATAGTGATTTCCATCAATTCCAAAGGATTATATTGATGGCATTGTTGTCATTGATGGAAAAGAGGTAGAAAAAAAGAAAAGAAGCAGTAAGGCAAGGAGCATCAAAGAAGCAGTAGAAAGGTTCTTGCAAAGGAGCAACAACAATGTGTGTGTACATGGATTTGAGCTGGAGATTGATTGATATATGATTCATTGTTGTGTTTTATGGCTTGAGCACGTTTGATAAGTCATATTAGTGTTGAGGAGGTACAAGGAAAGGCATTGATACTTGCTAATGTGTCTTTTCATATGGCATTGGAGGCATGTTATGTGTAAGGTTGATTTCAAGACTAGTTTGGTTGAGTTGAATTGTTGTGATGTAAAACAAAGGCAAGACTCCATGATAAAAAAAGGCAAGATTATATGACAACAAAACAAGACAAGACTCAAGGAGGTTGAGGCAATGACATGAAGAAAAGATTAATTTTATCATATATATGGCTTTGGAGAGTGAATGTGGCATACATATGCTTGCATTATTCTCATATGTTGTGCGAATATTATTTACATTGGAGAATTCTTGCATGTGTTGTGGTGGTATAATGTTGTTTTTGGCACTATGTTGATATTTTTGCATCTAATCATTATAGATGGGTGAAATAATATGTGGTGGAGCACTTATTTATTCTATAATATTCAAAATATGAAGAGTTTGGAAACTAACGAGTGGAAGGAAAAGAGTCAAGTCTGTTCACTTCATATTCTTATGTGGAATACAACCAACCAACAAACTATCTTTGTAAAGGATGTTGTTTTTAGAAAAAAATGTGAATTTTTAGAGAGTGGGAGAATGTGTGAGAGATGGTTGAGGTATTATGCATTAGCTACCTGGCACATATGAAGCTTATGTGAAGCATATTTGAAGGGAAGAAGAGGTTGAAATGAGGATGGAGATATGAAGAATTTATGACCAGGTAAACCAACACATTGTTGTTTCTTATTTGCATCAAGGGATTGTAGTCTCATTTCAATTAGGGGCTTGATAAACATCAGTCATGTGGGTTTTAGCCTACAGAAAACACATGAGAGTTGGAGTTTACTTGCATGTTGCATCTTGCAGTAAATTGAGGTAGTAGCCTCCTCTAGGTTGGAGCCTATAGAAAATCAGATGTAAATGAGTAGGAGCTTGCCTTTGCATCACAACAATAATTAAATTAGGGTTTTCTCCCTTTATGGGTTTCCACATATATCTAGTGTCAATATGTGTTGATTTGATGTTTCCATTTTCTTATTACTTGTTTTTCACATATTCAATCTTTGGTCATTATTTGTTAAGTTGCTCATGTAATGTTTTAATTAATGAGTTTAATGGAAATAATGTTAATGTCTACACATAGGAAAAGTTGTCCTCTATCTATATTGATGTTAGAAGCATATTTATAAAAAAAACTTTGGGATAATTTTGTTGGATGATATTGTATTGGGCTCATTGTACTCTATGCTGAACATTTTAGGACAATATAATAGAAGAATAATTTCAAATAGTTTTCCCCCTTGTGTGGTTTTTCCTTGGTCTTTGACCAAATCTGGTGTCTCTTGTTGATGTGTTGATTGTCTCCTTTGTCACTGTATTAATTTTTCTATCTTTAATTATTGTTGATGATTGGAAATATTAATTGTTATTGGAAGTATTGCTAATTGAATAATTGAATTGAGCTAAAGTAATTGAAACAACATAGAACAATTTGAAAATTAACATGGTATAAGAGCTAAGGTAAAGGAAAAGCCCAAAAGGAGACAAGCATTGAAGAAATCACCTTTGGGAAAGTTGAAGGAGCATATCTAGTCAAGTCAATATGTCTTCCTCTTTCTTATAGGAACATGAGAAGTTGGGTAATTCGTATAACCTTGTTGCATGGAAAATCCCATTAAAAATCATAGCTGACAACAATGATGTTTTGGATTACATTCCAGTAAAAGTACTCAGCCTCCAGAGAATGCTTCTGCTGCTACCAAGAAAAAGAACAAGAGAGGTGAGTTAAAAGAAAAACAAATTATAGTTGATGGTTTACAAGATAATTTACTTGCATATGTTGGAAATTTGAGTAATTCTAGGGACATGTATGATAAGATAGTTGGCATGTATGAATTCAACAATTTGAATGAAATCAACTCCTTGAAATATCAACTCAAAGACAAAAATATTAACAAAGGGGAGTTTGTGCAATTCTACATTATCAGGATATATCGTCTTAGAGATCAATTACAAAGAGTTGGGGAATATGTGTTTGACACGGAATTGGTGATTGTGACTCTAAGAGGTCTCCCTCCTATTTGGGAAACCTTCATTATGACTATAAGCAACAACAATAGCCTCCCTTCATTTGATGATATTGTTGGAAATCTCACTCAAGAAGAATCAAGGATGGGATAAAGAGGAAGGATTCAAAAGCATGAGGAGGGAGAACCCACTGCACTCATCACTAAAAACAAGAAGAAGAAAGGAAAAGTAGGTCCATCAAATTCAAGAAATCCTCCACCTTGATATGAAAAGAGAAGGAATGATAGAAAATCATCTCACATTAAATGCTACAATTGTCACAAGAAGGGTCATTATGCTCGAGATTTCACAGAGAAGAACAATGGTCCACGCTACAACACTAGAAGCAACAACAACAAGTTTGATGATCGAAGAAGAAGAGATGACCAGAGGAATGATCACAATGGAAGTGATGAAAGAAAAAGAAGAGATGATCCAAGTGATCATGAAGAATACCTCCATCCCCAAAAGAATTCAAGATTCTTCAAGTATGAGACTAATGCTGCAAATCAGTCTAAATATATTCTTATTTTTTCCCTTGCTAGTTCTTCTCCTCCATATTCGTTGGATAGTTGGTTGGTTGATAGTGGGGCCACTCATTATTTCTCTAGGTATAAGTAATTTCTCTCCAATTTGGTAGAGAGGGAGTCAAATTTTAAAACTATTCTTGGAGACATCTCCACTAATACCATTAAAGGTTTTGGGTCCATCAATTTTTTTTTCGATTCTAGGGAATCTATTTTTCTCCATAATGTAATGTATGTGTGAGGTTTGAAAAAGAATTTGGTATCAATAATTGCTTTAGAAGACAAAGGGATGATGTTTTCCTCCATCAAGGGAAAGGTTCTTACTTGTCCTATTGGATCACCTATGAGAGATGCATTTACATTTGGATCAATATTTGAAGGACTCTATAGAGTCACTAGTAGATCTCTTCTAGCATTGGCCCATGATACTAATCATCTAAGAAAGATATGGCATCAAAGATTGGCTTATATACATTATGATGTTCTTCCGAAATTTGATAAATTGGTCTCATGGGTTCCAAAGTTTCAAGCCCAACATGATGGAGTATGTCTAGGTTGTGCTAGTGGAAAGAAGACAAGGGGACCATTCCCCTCTATCTAGAACAAGACAAATGAAATCCTCCATCTCATTCATTTTGACATATGTGGCCTAATGCCCATGCATTATATTAATGATGATCTCTACTATGTCACCTTCATTGATAACTTCTCAAGAAAGATGTGGATACATTATTTGAAGAACAAGGATGAAGCCTTTGAAATGTTCAAGGAGTTCAAAGCTTTGATCGAAAATCAAAAAGGGAATAAAATCAAAATATTTGGGTCTAACAATGGTGAAGAGTACATATCAAAGGAAGGTATCAAGATAAAAATAATTGCACCCTATACTCCTGAACAAAATGGAGTGGCTAAAAGAAAGAATAGGTCTATTATATAAGTTTCCCATGCCATGCTCCATGATCAAAATTTGTTGAAGTTCCTTTGGGGAGAAGCAACAAATGTTGTCATATATGTTCAAAATAGGGTACCTCATCAAGCATTGGATAACAAGACCCCCAAAGAAGTGTTCAGAGGTGTCAAGCCCGATGTTGGCCATCTTCGTATCTTTGGCTTCCCTATATATTTCCATGTGCAAAAGGACAAAAGAAACAAGTTGGAAGCCACGGGAAGAAAAGGTACATTTGTTGGATATAGTGAAAATTCTAAAGCATTTAGAATATATATTCTTGGTCAAATAAGCAGGGATGTAACGTTTGATGAAGATGTTTCCCTTGGGAAAGCAAGGGACCTTCCTCTGCCTCATCCTCTTGAGAATAATGATGATACAGATATTTTAGATGGTCCTTCCATGTCTGAATCCAAGATAGACATTGTTGATGATCACGTGGAGCCTATGAATCCATTAGACCCTCCTCCATGTGATCCTCCTGCCAGGAAGGGACCACTTTGGCTCTGTGACACATTACAGGATGATGAGAGACGAGTTCTCATTCAAACATCATTTAGAGAAAATACGAATCCATGTAGACACCGGGGATATGTTGTTTCCATCGGCACTATGATTCAAGTCGAACCACCCACCTGTGAAGAAACTATGAAAGAACAAGTTTGGAAGGATGTTATGGCCAAATAATATGAATCAATAATGAAGAATGATGTATGGGATGTTGTGCTGAGACCAAAGGGGAAATTTTTGGTGACTTCAAAGTGGTTATTCAAGATCAAACATGGAGTTGATGGTAGCATTGATAAATACAAAGAAAGGTTGGTGGCCCGAGGATTCTCCTAGAAAGATGGAGAATATTATGACGATATATTTGCACCTATGGCACAATATACAACCATTCATTCTATAGTTTCCCTTGTCGCGAATCAAGGATAGACACTTCATCAGATGGACATAAAGACAACATTCCTCCGTGGTATGTTACAAGAAGAATTGTATGTTGAGAAACCATAGGGATTTTAATTATAGGATCAAAAGACACATGTTTGCATGTTGAAGAAGGAATTGTATAGTTCGAAGCAAGCCCCCAGAGCATGGTACACCCACATAGACAGTTATTTGGTAAATTTGGGATTCACAAGAAGCAACGTTGATCTCAACCTCTACTTCAATATATTTTGAGGTATGTCTTTTATTTTGGTCTTATATGTTGATGATCTATTCTTGATAGGTAGAGAGCCCCAGATGATCAAGTGTAAGAGGGAGCTAACCTTTGAATTTGAAATGAAGAACCTGAGAATAATGCACTACTTTATAGGCCTTGAGGTGTGGAAAAGGCCTGGTGAGATTTTCCTTTCACAAGGAAAATATGTTGTGAAGTTGTTGGAGAAATTGGAATGACAAAATGCAAGTCACTACCCACACTGATGGAAATGAATTTGAAGAAGTTATGTGGATAGGCTAAAAGACCCGATTTGGTGAATCCATCTTAGTATAGACAGTTGATTGGGGCTCTAATGTTCCTAGTGAACACCCATCCAGACATATCCTACGTAGTGAATATGATGATTCAATTCATGATCAAGCCTCTCCATGCACATTAGATTGCTTCCAAACACATTTTGAGATACTTGCATGGGACGATCACACTTTGTCTGAGATTTCTTACTGGAGATGTTCAATTTCATGGATATACCGATGCTAACAAGGTAGGAAATGTTGTCAAAATAAAGAGTACATCTAGATGTTGTTTTAGATTTGGATCTATCATGATATCTTATATGAGCAGAAGCATAAGTCCGTAGCATTGAGTACCACAAAGGCAGAGTATATTGCTAATAGCATGGCTAACTATGAAATAGTTTGGTTGAGAAAGTTCTTTGGAGATCTATTCGAGAAGGTCATAGACACTATAATGATATATTGAGACAATAAGAGTGGGATCCATTTGGAATAGAATCATGTATTTCATGACAAGTCCAAGCTCATAGAGATTTGATATCATTTTATTCGAGACATGGTGCAGAGAGGACCGGTCGACCCTAACAAGAAATTTGTCAGCCTTGGAAGCCTATAAATACAAGTGACCTCAAGCTCATTTGGATATCACCAAGATTATTTTTCTTCCCTTCTTCATTGATTTGTTTGCAAATATTTGAAGTTGGGTTAATGAAAGAAGTTCGTAAAGGTCCAAGTTACAGGGTCCAAAGTTCACACGTGTTTCTAAGGTTTTGGGTTACAGTCATTGGCTTGACAAAGGAAATATTAAATTACAGCCACTAGCTTTTAGGCTTAAGAGAATGACTAGAATCTCTCAATTGCTTGCACCTCTTCGTCCCTGAGACTGGAAAGTAGGGCTAAAACTTGACAGATGACCGCAATTGACTGCGGATAGAAAATGTTTTATTTGATCTATATTGATGTTAGAAACATATTTCTGAATATTTTTGGGATAATTTTTTTGGATTATATTGTATTGGGCTCATTGTACAATCTGTTGACCATTTTATGTGAATATAAAAGGAAGAATAATTTCAAAGGGTTTTCCCCCTTGTGGAATTTTTCCCTAGTCTTTGACCAAATCTCGTGTCTTATTGATATGTTAATTGTCATCTTTGTCACTGTATTTATTGTTCTATCTTTAGTTATTATTGATGATTGGAAAGATTAATTATTATTGGAGATATTGTTGACTGAAGAATTGAATTGAGCTAAAGTAATTGAAATAGCATAGAATAATCTGAAAATTAACATATTTGCAATGCTTTTTGGGGTAAGTTTCTGAAGTGTTGCTTTTTGTTGCTTTTTTCATTTCTTTCGTTTCTTTTGTGTTTGCAAGTGTTGTTTTATCATATTCTTCTTGTAACAAGTGGTGTTTTTATTATTATTAGCTTTTACAAGTATTGTTTCAGTCTTTTGAGCTTCTTTACAATTGTCGCCAAGATTTTCTTATCTTTTCGCCTACTAGCAGTTACTATTGTTGGGTCTATTTATGCATGCATGTTATTCCCATTACACAGTTTTAGTTTATCAATGTTTTTGACTGATGATACTGATTCCAAGACTTATTTACACCCTTCCCTTCCTCATTGATAGATCCAAAGTCTGCATCTTTCCTGGACTGAACTATGCAACCTTCAAGTCTTTCTGGCCTCTCCCACTATGCATTTTGCAATCACAAATAGCAAGACGCTTCCCTTACAAACTGTTATTGTGCACTACACAATTACTGGCCTTCCTAAGGTGTGCATTGTGCAATCATAGATAGTAGTTTATTTTCCTAGCAACTAAAATTGTGCAATGCACAATCTAGGCCTCCTCTCCTAGCCAAGATTGTGCATTGCAAAGATCCAGTCTGTAAGCCATCTCCTTGCAATCTAGAAACGCATAGTCTCCCACCACATTTGCACAATGCATAATTCTGGTGCCCAATCTGCCTCCTTTCAGCCAAACATTGTGGAATATTTTCCTGAAGTGATTTTTTTGTTGCTTGAAGGTTGATTCTTGAACTAATATCTTTTGAACTAACTTATCACTGCCATGAGTTCATATTTTGCAATAGGCATTGCAAATCCTAAAAAAATCACTCTCTCATCATCGTGTAACACCATGATTCCCAATAAATCAACATCCAAGGAGATCATAAAGAGTAGTACCAAAGAGGCCATTGACAGTCCCTTGATATTTGTTCGTATTCTATTAGATACACAATGTTATATTGAGGAGGAGTTTATTGTCACATGGATTACTATTAAAGATATATTCACTGCAACATAGTTGAAAGAGGATTAGGAGGATAGGTAGGTCTATATCAACATCCAATGATCAATGTTCTAAACAGTTTCCTACAGATTTGCATTTTTACCATGTGCAAATGTTATTAGATATATTTTACAGGGATGGATATCAAAAGCATGACACTAAAAAGTGCTAGTGGGAAGAAACTTGCCTCCTATTGACCACATAACTTTCAATTTATTTAAAATTTTCCCAAACCTGATTAGAACCTAGATTCACAATTCTATGCAAATTTAGGCTATCTTAACACTAAGAAAGTGATCAAGTCATGGTGGAAGGAACCGACCAAATTTTTCCAAAAACCTAATAATACTTATAAAACCAAGTCCCTCAAAAATGTATATTAGTACTTGATGGTTATGTGTTGCAGAGTCTATGGATAGAGGAGTACTAAATCCTTCCGAGAAGGATGGATATACATGTTATACCCAATCGTCCCAAAAGGGAAGATATTCAACTAGTCTCATATATTATCTCAGCATCTACAAATTAATTTGAACAAGGTGAAAAACACACCGCAGAGCAAGCAACAACAATTTTACATGTCCACCTACTAGCTACATGGAATATGTGTTCGTAATGAATTCCCTGGTCTAAAATGGAAATGGACACCCACAGAGCCCCCTATCAAAATCTATTGCAAACTATTGGAAAAATATAGCTACCAAGGGGCATATGGAAGAATTTTTATCACTTCTTCAATTTCTTATACCATATTATCTTTGAAGAAGAGCCCCCATGTGTGTCTCATGAGGCAATGAATACAATGATGGAATCAGAAGATTTGTTTGCCTCATCGGATGGTACATACCTTAGAGTTTTTTTCTATCATAAAACAGCTCATCTCTTACCAAGGTATGCAACAGATAAAGTAGTCATGCAAGAGGTTTCCTATCATCTTGTCACAGGTCTATCATCACTCTTGTAGAGAAAGAAGAAGGCACCTTGGCCTTCCTTTCCTTTGCAGGTGGGATCCTATGAGATCAAGAGTTTGAAGATTACAGAAGTTGAAGTGAAGGAACATGAAAGCCTCAAGTTTGGTACAATGGAATTTCATAGATACAATCCCAGAGGAGTTTGCAAGAGACACTGTTTCAGGTTTCACTTTTCCTGTCCATATGAGACTTATGCCAAATTGGAGGAAGAGAATATTAAGAATTTCTATAGTTCCTAATGGTCAAAGTGTTCGCTAGGAAGGAAAGCAGTAGGAACAACTCGCTCTAGTGAGCATCAAGTATAAGAAGAAATTTTCTCATCATCCAAAAGAGGAGTAGAGCCATAAGTTCAAGGTAGATCCAATCATTTTGAAAGCATCCATGGCAGCAGAAAGGAGGAGGAAGAAACAAGAAATATATAAGGAGGAATAAGAGCATAAGAAAGAGGAATAAAGGATGCAAAATGAATATAAATAAAGGAAAGAAATGGAAGAAATGAAAGCATAGGAAGAATTGAGAAAGAAGTATGAATAAGAAGCAAGGTTGAAGCAGTTAACGAAAGAACAATAGAAACAATTGGAAGAGGAAGAGAATAAGAAAAAGAAGGTTCAAAAGATTGCACAATAAATTGAGGTGCATATACAAGAATAGCGCATGGACATTGAATAGGTGGAGAAAACCATAGAGGCCGTGATCATGCCTATTATAGAACATGTCACTAGTCAACCTTCACCTCCCCTCACAAGTGGCCACATCCTAAGTTATGAAATAGGAATATCTCCTTCAAGCAATGATATGGTCATAGATATTTCCAACCTAACCTTTGACCAGTTCAAGAAGAAGATAGTACATGAAAGGAGGAAATATTTTCCTAATGACTTAGTTCATCTTGCTTTCATCGAAACAGAGAAGGTGATTTTTACCAACACCAACAGGAATCTGAAGATAATTGCAACAACAAATTTTGCCTTTGTAGTAGCTGCAAAAGAAAACACATGCTTCTTGATGGTAGAAAACCAACAATAGGGAAAATATCTAGTTGTTGTAAGACAACAAATAGATCATCTCCAAGAAAAGAACCAAAGATTGTATTCTATGGATTCTCACTTGAAAGAGCTTAAAGCAGTGATATATGGTGAAATCTAGGCATTTTGAGACACCATGAGGTATATTTACGAAGAAATGATAACCTTACATAAGGAAGCAGTGCTCTTGAATGACATGCAGAAGAGGTCGTGAAAATATATGAAGGATCTGAAAACAATTCATGCATCCATTATGGTGATCCAAGAATGAGGCACCAAGTACAAAAATGCACCAGTAGAGTTGGCTCGGAAAACAAGACAGGAAGAAGAATTGGAGATGGCTGAGGTTAGAATTCTCTTACAAAGTAACAAGCAACTTGATAGTTTTATGGCTAAAATTACAACTGCCTATGCATGGTTGTACAATGGCTTGGACTCCTGGGTCAGAACATACAGGATCCCTTTGGTTGGAGAGTTTGCAGAAACAAAGGTCAGAAACATCATCAGACAAGAAATTGAAGAATACTTGGATAGTCTAAAGTAGGTCACTACTAGAGAATACTTGGAGATCACTAGACAAAACATGAAAAAGTAATTAGTCAAACTTGCTAAGGTTAATATGAAACTATTCTTATTATGGAATGAGACACAATATTATTCCAAAATGATTTATCCAGATGTTATGGAGGCCAGAGTAAGATATTATCCAAACCTTCCTGCAAATATTGAGGAGATAGTTGCAAATATAAAGCTTGGCATCAACATGTCACTACAAAATTACAAGTTGAAGTTGTTGAGCTAGAATTTCCTCAAACTCAAGCTTAATGTGTTAAGTTTTTTCTTGTTAGGCTCTAGCCATTTTTGTCTTATATGGAGTTTGTCTTTTTTTATTTGAAAACAATAGTGTAAATGTAAGTGGAAGTCTAAGAGTCAAATGTGGAATGTGAAGATTCATTAGTTAAAGAAAAGACAAAAGAAGTCCAAGAGTCATGGGAGAAGCTCAAAGGCCACAAAGTGAAATGAAGATTCATCCTATTTGTTATAAATAAACCCTCATAGCTCAAACAAAGGGCCTGGAACCTAATATTTGGAGCCTTGGATTTTGTAGTCTAGCATAGGAAGAGTATCATTATTTGGAGAAGCAAGTGGTGGCTTAATGATCCATTGTTCGGGTAGTGTCATATCATTGTAATTTTATACTTGAAACTTTCACTTAATGATCATAAGCTCTTAGAGTTGACATAGTCTCATGCGTATATCCTGAATGTTGTAAGACTACTCTTTATATATTTACGGTGCTTGTTATTTCATTTACGTTAATGTTAATGAAATACTTCATTTAGTTTAGTGTGTATCTTGTTGAATGTGTGTTGTTTATGCTATCATGATTGTTGTTATGTTTTGAACTATTTTGCAAGTTAACTAATGATTCTTTTATATGTGCTCATGTGTCTCTTCCAAGATAATATTATTAATTTATTTCAAGGGGCTCACTCTTTTCCCTTTGGTGTGAAAGAACCTTTTATACATTGCAATTGATATCTCACAAAGTTCACACACTTTTTATCACAAAATATATGTGTTCATTGCAGCCAAGGCACATCTTTGAAATCACCTATTTGGAAACTAGTTGTATTTCGGTTGGGGCTCCTTATCCAAAAGGTGTGGGGTCTAATTGGGACTTCACAGTGGAGAGGTCACCTTCCCTATCATCAACATCCAACACTGTAAACACTTATGATATAATATTATCACTTGATCATGATTTAATTTCAGTCGTTGAGAGGGAGATTAGGGTTGAGATCAAAATTATAAGAGGAGATAAAGAGAGTTGATGGTGAGTCAGTTGAGCACAACCATTATGTTAGATCAATGAAGGAAGATCCAAGGGTTCCCATAGACCACGGTGACTCAGCATCTGAGAAGAATAAATTGAGTGAGGGTTAAGATCTTAGATCCCCAGCATAGTCTTTCTATGCTCGTGTGTTCACAAAAGAGAAGACTTGCACTTGCACGTGTGGGAATATTAGTTAATAGCACAAAGGTTTTGCATCAAGTGCGTAGAAAAGGGAATCGATCTATTTGGTAGGTGATAAAATTATGTTGTAGCAACTACAACACTCCCTCCAAAATTTTTCCTTATCTTCGTTTTGGAGCCTCCCTACAAACCTTTCACAAGACCTTGTCTTGATTCGTCAAGTACACAAGCTTCAATGTTTTTCTTGCACAAAGACAACCTGTCGATCCAAGTTTGATGCACTCCCCTCACATGTTGATCACCCGGACTTGGTCCAGCTATAGTTTGAGCATCTTCCCCAAGAAATTGCGCAATTCTGGAGGGAAAATATTCTTCCCTCCAGAAATTGTGCAATTTTGTTTAGCAGCCCGTTGGGCTCCAAAATTGTGCAATCCTGCCAGTTAGGCTTCCCCACAAAACTACGCAATCCTTCCTAGCAGACCTGATCATCCCAGGAATTGCGAAATCCTGGGTAGCAGTTAGCCGCTCTACCTAGAAATTGTGCAAATCTCTTGGGAAGCTAGCCCAGCTCCCATCTAGAAATTCGCATTTCCTCCCAGTAGTTGAGCAGCCTCATGCATGAGTAGTTTGGTTGACTAGTTCCACTCGGGACTAAGGAGACTTGACTTGCATGCATGGCTTGCTTTTTCCCAGAATAGAAAAAGGCAACATGAAAAAAATCATCCCATGATTTAGGGATTTATTTTTAGCAGCCAAAGGTTACATGCAAAGTTCGTTCTAGAAACTTTCCTCCAAGTGTCTCTTTTTCCTAGATTTGTGGCATGCGCGTCATGAGCTCAAACTTATTTATTTGATGCATCAGAGCTCATTCTTTCACATCGATCTTGGATCTCTAACATCCCATAGCACATCCAGGACTCTTCAACACATCTAGCTTAGCTATTCACGGGTAATTGTTCTCAACTTTCTTTTTCAGCATTTCTGTCACTTTTTTGTTCTTTCTTGTGTGAGTGTTGTTTGTTTGATTTCTTTGAATGCTTGTTGTCACTTACATGCATACTAGCTTGTACTAGGACCATTTGAGTTTTCATTTCTATCTCACTCTTGTCGCATGCATGAAACTATTTTGCATGAATAGTCATCAATTCGGTGACTCACTTCACCCACATGCATATTGATATTTTTATTGAATCTTTCATTCAATGTTTGCATGCATGATCAATCACTTCTACTTTCACTTAGTGATGCCATGCATTCACTTTTAGATTTTCTTTCAGTTTCCCGTCGATGGGTCTAGGCAACCTTAGCCCGGACTCTGCCTCACCCAGACAACATTGCACAATCTAAGGAAGGAAGGCTCTATCTTCCTCTCCAAAAATGCGCATTTCTGCCCATGCACTATCCTCCATGAATGTTTTGTGAATTTTTGAAGGACAGTGATTGTTGGCCCAAAAAATTGTGTAATGTAGTCCCTGAGCCTGTAGTCATTGCCAGCTAGAATTGCAAATTGCGCAATCCCAGCAGTCGGCAATCATCCTGGATTGTGCATTGTGTAAATCTAGTAGCTAGTCTTGCCTCCTAGACAACCAAGACTGCCTATTACGCAATTTTGGTATCCAGACACCCAACCTCCCAGAGACAATTACGCAATCTTTTCCCATCATTCCCCAGGAATGTGTTATGTCATTCCCCGAATTTGCTTTGGTTTTCACTGACAGATTCCTTGCCATGCATATTGCTTTTTATCGATATATTTTAGGTGTTCATCCACCTCTTAGAAGCACAGGATCAATGGCCTCCAAGACAAAAAGATCAAAGGATATTGACGGAAGTGAAACTGGAGCAGTCGTTGAGTAGGTGTCTGCATGTCTACCGATCTATGAAGATACCAAGTTGTTTCTAGATAAGGACATCAAGTTGAAATGGAAAGAGGTTAATGAAGCATTTACAGGCACTTTTGGGGAAGACCTCGAAGACTATTAGGTGTATGTGAACATTCACAAGTCTGGATTGTATCGGATTGCATGCAGATACCCCGCATTCCCATGCGCAGACATGATACACTAGATCATCTCGCACACTAATCCTGAAACGATGACTCTAAGCAGTGTCAAGGGGAAGAAGCTTGCCACCTTTTAGGCATAGTGTTATGATGAGATGTATCAAATGTCGAATCCTGTGACTATCATGGATACTCCTTTTGAGCTTACCCAGCAACAGTGCCAACTCCAGAGACGTTCTAAAGAATTAGTTTAAGCAGTCGGCTAGATTCAAGATGACACCCAACCAAATCTATAAGACAAAGATATTGCGGAAGGCATATCAATACTTGGTCATATTTGCATGTCAACTATGTGGCCAAGAAAGCACGGAAACCTTCCCACAGAGTTGCTGATCGCGCTGGACCAACTAGCCAGAGAGGGTAAACCATGTAACTGGTCCGACATCTTGGCTCATCGGCTGAAGGAACAAGCAGTGAAGGCTCGACTGTCACCCGAAGGTATGCAAACAAAGATCTACATGTACGCCTGCATCTTAGATGCAATCTGTGCCCAACAAGAGTTCTCGACCTTGGAGTGGGCATGGTCATCGGTGGAGGTTGTTGTAAACACATATTGTAAGTTGTTGTATGAATGTAGCTTCAGAGGAGTAATCACACAATTGTCCAATCATTTTGTCGCCCCAGTCTACAAGATGATATTCAAATAGGATCTACCCTGCATGTTGAAGGAAGCAATGGAGGCACTAATAGACATTGCCGATTGATATGCCTCACCGTCCGGTACCTTCATACGAATGTTCAGTGCAAAGAAGCCTCCACATGTTCTACCGAAGTGTGCCTTGGACATACTCATCATGCAGGAAGTAGCATATCACATCTCAGCATGATTGGCAACTAGACTGCACCAAAAGAAGAAGGCACCTTGGCTCGCTCTGCCATGGCGGATTTGGTTATACGAGATCCGGAGTTTCAAGCAAGCGGATGTCGAGGCAAAACTGATGAAGAGGTATCTATTCGACCTCCAAAGTTACAATCCATATGACCCACATTGTATTGTGAAAGATCATTGCACGAGAGTACAATTCAACTGGATCCACAGGGCATGTCATTGGGTGGAGGAGCACCCATGGAGATATTGTTACAACTCCTTCAGACTCAATGAACCAGTCGGCTTCACTTTGGAGTGGTTAGCAAAGAAACATGAAGCAGCATCCCGGTGAGCACCAGCAATAGAAGCAGCAGTAGTAGCAGAGGCGAGCATTCCAGTGCATGACAAGGGCAAGAGAAAGATTGTCGATCGCATGGAGGAAGAGAAAAGTTGCAAGTTTTGAGCATATCCATTGGTAGAGAAAGTAGCTATGGCTATATAGGCAAAGAGGCAACAGTGAAAAAAGTGAATCACGCAAAGGCAGAGGGAGAAGAGAAGAATGGAGGAAGCAGAAAAGGTGTTGCATGAGTTGAAGGAGAAACTACAGAAGGCACAAGAGTTGCGCAAATAGGAGAGGGAAGCATAGTAGCAATAGGTATAGTAGGGGGTGAAACATGTGCAAACAGATGAAACAACACCCGTACTAGTAGTGGATTCATTAGAATAGTTGGCATCAGGTAGAAAGGATGAACTATCACAGGAGCAGGACTTCGCTCGTGAGATAGAGCAAGCACTTCAACAGTTGGATACATATATGAAGCAATGGGAATCAGAACAGGACATCGACCTTATACCTCATCACCAAGAGGTCGACTTACGTACTTCACCACATCCAGATGATGAGAAAGTCTCAAGTGACCATGGAGGCACTGAGATCCTCAAAGATCAGCTAGAAAGAGAGATGCACAACATCTCATTCGATGAATCTCAACATAGATTTGTGCAATCTCATAGGGTGTTGACTCTAGATGATCATACATCTCCTGTGCAAGTTGAGGAATGGGTGATCATTTCTGACGTGCACAAACATCCAACAACCTTGGCTGATACAACTAGACTGTATGTTGAAGCCACTAGCTCAAGTTTTCTCTTTCTGATAGTTGAGAATGAGCGAATGGCTAAGGAACTTCAGACGACCAAGCAAGGAGGAGAGTTGGTGACAACGTGCTGAACTGAAGAAGGCAATACTAGATGAAGTATTATCCCTTGACACAGTTATGCAAGCGTTGTACTCCAATTTTGACACAATGCATAAGGCAGTCGTCCATCTCAACGGATGGCAACAACGATGTGCTAGAAGAGAATGTATCTTGACAAACTTGCATGTTGCTATTATTTACATGTAAGCATGGACGATGAGATATAAGAAATCCCCGCTTCACTCGCCTAAGATGATCAAGGCTAGTGTAGTCGAGATGAAGGCACGTATCCGAAGTCAAATTCAGAACTAAGAAGAGTTCCTGCAACTCATCACTAGTATATAGGATTCCCATGCATGTATGTTCAAGAGTATGGATCTTGTGGTGCACGCACATGCGATCCCATCTATTGGGACTCTCACCCATGCAAAGACAAAGACACAAGTCCGACTAGAGCTTGACTCATACTTTGACGCATTGATGTGCATTGCTACCAACCCAGACTTGCCCATCAGTGCAGACATCATGAACAAGTATGTTGTTGGTCCAGTCGCATTGAAGACAATGACGTGCATGCTTACAAACGAGTTGGATAGAGGAGCCCGAGCAGTGTACCCGAACGCTATGAAGGCAAGAATTAGGTTCCAAACAGATGTCACCTTGGAGCATATGGACACCATCAAGGACTACCGATCTTGGCATCAATATGTTACTATTGATCATCGGGAGGATTTTGAGGAGTTGGACTTCCATGGTTTTCTAAGTCAGGGTGATGTCTAGCATGGCTTTCTCAAGACATTTTCTCTCACATGGATACATGTGCATTGTAATGTAACGTCTTGTCAAGTGTAAGTCAAGTGTCGATAGTTGGATGTAAAAGTCATAGAGTAGATGAAGAGTCATGAGGGTAGTTGAATTGTCACAAAGGGGGATGTTAAGGGTCACCCCACCCTTTGTTATAAATAGTCCCTCATAACTCATTGTATAGGATTTTTGTTAGCCAAGCTTCCGATAAGAGTATCTTGGAGATAGCTTGGATAGTATTTTAAAGGGCCTTGGCTTCTCCACTATGTAGAGCTAGTACATCTCTTTGGAGAAGTAGGCGGTTGTGGTTGTAATGTTCCACTATCAGAACTAGTGGTTGGACATGGATGTATTGTATGACTAGAACTTATACTTCTTAATATAACAAGAACCATCACATTTCATGCATATGTTTTATTGTATTCTATGTTATCTGGTTTACTCTAAATGATATATGTATTGGTTTTCTTACGCATGCATGTATAGCTATCTGTGTATGTATGTATGAATCTTTTTTAAATGTGTTTTTGGTTTAACCATCACTTTGGATTGCTTGCTAACTTTCCTTCCATGTTGTGATGTATCATTTCTTGTGTGTTCCCTTCTTAACTATGTGCTATCACAGGTTTCCAAGGGGCACACTCATCTCAACCCCCGTGTGTTAGAACCTCTCATGCACCTTCCTTGGCTCGTTGCACCCGTCACACCCTTGCTACCAACATAGTTATCTTAGTTGCCCTGTGCGAAATCATGATCAAGACATTACCATATGACCCACTGTTGGGACTCCTATACCAAATGGTATGAGGTCTAATTGGGACTTCTTACAAGGGATATCCCCTAACATGTTGGCAGGTCTAGCACCATCATCATTTTTGGTGCTAGAAGGAGGGCCAGATGATAAGTTGTGTCCTCTCATCCTGTTTTTAACCTTTTCATATCTATCGTGGATTCTTGCACTCTTCTCCCTCCATGTTTTTTTCGAATCATCAAGATGTCACCATCACGAGGGATTTTTTCAATCACTTGTCCACTTACACGTATGATGGTGAAGGTGAAGTGGCCTGGCTTGAGTTCTTACATGACTTTCTTTCCATGCTTCATTAGGAAGATGGATGTTCTAACGAACAAGCTAGTTTGTTGCTTGCATACACACTACGTGAATCCCCGCTTCAATGCTTGTACAGCCTACCAATTGACAGCGTGCACTAACTTGATCATTTTTGTGATCTCATTGAAGACACTTTAAATCATTTTGATCCAGACCATCTTGACTAAAAATTGTTACAACAACGGAAGGCTCTCCATGAATTGACTATGGATTTTTGGCAGCGCTTCCGGGATTTGCAAATTTAACCTTCGAAGAGCCAGATGAAGTTTTTTTATCTTTGGGATCGATTCGAGTACTGTGTTAAGAAATATTCTCGTCCCTAGAAGAAGTTTGAAATCAAGCCTCACTCAACATTCTTCAGTGATGGATCTGCGCAATGTCAGACGGATGTGGTCACTGTCACAAGTGACTGTCCATTGTCCTCTCATCAAACAGCTCCACCACCACAGAGTGATGTTGAAAATCATGCTCACACCCCACGCAGATTTGGTTATGAGTCCATCGAGTTATCACATGAATTTTATTCCACAACCTCCATCTTTGCACTTGGTTGTTCCTCCAGATGATAATGTCTTGTGTTCTTCCATTCCGGACTCTACACTTGTTGTGAACAAGGAACAAGCCACCAATAGAATTGGTGTTGCACAACCAACATGCACTGCCATTCATGAAGAATATGAGTGGGAGCTTGAGCATCAACACTCGGTGAAGGATGACTCCCCTTTGGTCTTAGCCCCCTCTATTCCTTCCTTACATCTTTGGTGAACCTGTCATCCAAGATTTCGCATGTGTATCTTCATCCACGGATGCACCCATTGTTGATCACTTGCAAGACACACTGAATGTCAGTCCATCATCTGACAACAAAGAGGATAAGTCATTCATTGGAGATCCACTTGTTCTTTCATCTATCTTTTCCAGAAACACAAAGGATGAGTTTGTTCGCTTTCCATCTACCCCTTTGTTTGATTCATCGGACATGAGGATGCCGATGAAATCATTTATTTTTATGATCGTGGTTTTCGTGATTCATTTTTTCCCATATTTGATCATGATCATGTTTCTATCATCGCTGATTTTTTGAATCCACTAGACTATGATGATATATCTGATGACGAAGTTGAAACACCCAAGATTGTCGAGGCACTTCAGCCAGAACTGATGGTTATGTCAGGCCCTCGTTGTCTAGAGGTCAATTTCACTTCCGATCATGAAATTTCTCAATCACCCAAGGCTCCTCATCAGTCATCTGTATGCATTGAAGATCAATCTCACACACAAATCATGCTTCCTCCACTCGAACTACATGATCCTATCGCTCATGCATTGAAGGAATCTTACATTGCAAGCACACATGCACGACACAAGTTGTCTTTGTTTCTTTCATTTGATTTCATGTCATAGTCAAGAGTGTGCTTATGCTTCAAAGTTGCACACAGTGTTGCATAGCACCATGGTAAGTCCACGAACTTCTCTTCATTCACTTGCACTCACTTATGTCTCGTGGGAATTTTGAAACGTGAATTGTGGTTGTCTTCATTGTTATATCTTTCTTGCTGGTTGGTTCACACATCTCAGTTGCTCATGGACCAAGCCTTCACCAACATGGGTCAACCAATGCGCCAGTGGCTACATTGGAAATATCACTATACATGATCAAGCCCATGCATCGTTAGTTCAAGAGTAGGAGTAGTGTTTACTTTCAGTTGGTCTGCTTGCATGCTTGTTTACTTTCTCTGTTTGTTTGTTTGCTTGCTTGCTTGTTTTCTTACTATCTTTGCTTTCGCTTTTTCTTTTGCTCTTGCTTTGCTTTGTTGTTTGTTTGTTTTCTTTTTTGTTTGTAGGTTAGTTTCACATGAAACCATGTATGACTCTTGAAACAAGGTGGGTAAAATATAAGAGGCCTTATGCAACTATCACTACTTTATTGTCTGTCATCTTGCCTCTGCATGAAGAACTTGTTACTTTTATTCCATGATACGTCGAATAAAAATACATATTGTTCGAAGTGAACTTTGGTGAAAACACAACGCTTGCGTACTAACTAGTGTCACCTACTCTAGTTGGTTGTTTTTAGGTTAACCCTTGTCAGCTCAACCAAGTAGAGTAAGGTGAGGGGGAAAACCTTAATAGGCACGTCACAGGTATAATAAACTATTTTTCTAGTGGAATAACCTCTTATGCTCTCAATAAGTCAAGATCCCTCTTCTGCCTCTAAAATGAATAAGTGTTATGCACAATTGAAAATATGAAAAGTGAAAAAATTCAAAACGAAAAATGAATAAGGCAAAAGAAGAGAAAGGCTTCTTTCATAGAGAGGTGATGCAAGTAACTCCACCGGGGTACTAACCAGGCTCGCTAGCAGCGGAGCCATGCTTGTGTTCCTATGTGACTCTGTCGGGTTATTGTCCAGGCCTACTAGCAGTGGAGCAACACCAAAGGTGAAACTAAGACTTTGAAGACTATACTACTTGTACACCAATATACCCCTCAACCCCAATCGAAACAATTGTGTTTCCTTGGCTTGGAATGTGTTTCAACCGACCAAGAGCTTGGCAGATGCTACATCTTACAATCAAGCTAGTGTGAAATCAAGACGAACTGAGAACTAAACAATACTTTGCAGGTGTTAGACTTTATTTTCATGAACAAGGTCCATTCAGAGAGCTGGAGTTCTACCAGTGTGTCACCAATTGTCGTAGCAGCTACAACACTCCCTCCAAAATTTTTCCTTAGCTTCATTTTGGAGCCTCCCTTTCAACCTTTCGTAGCACCTTGTCTTGATTCGTCAAGTAAACAAGCTTCAGTGTTTTTCTTGCACAAAGACAGACTATCGATCCAAGCTTGATGCACTCCCCTCACAGGATGATCACCGAGACTTGGTCCAGCAATAGGCTGAGCAGCTCCCCCAAAAAATTGCGTAATTCTGGAGGGAAACTAGCCTTCCCTCCAAAAATTGTGCAATTCTGTCTAGTAGCCTGCGAGGCTCCAGCATTGTGCAATCCTGCCAGTCAGGCTTCACCCATAAAACTGTGCAATTCTTCCCAGCATGCTTACTTAGCCCAAGAATTGTGCAATCCTCAGCAACAGTCAGCTGCTCTGCCCAGAAATTGCACAAATCTCCTAGGCAACCAACCTAACTCCCATCCAGAAATGTGCATTTCCTCCCAGCATATGAGCAACCTCATGCATGAACAGTTTGGTTGACCAGTTCCACCTGGGACCAAGGAGACTTGACTTGCATGCATGGCTTTCTTTTTCCCACAATAGCAAAAGGCAACATGCAAAAGCATCCCATGATTCAGGGTGTTATTTTTAGCAGCTAGAGGTTACATGCAAAGTTCATTCTAGAAACTTTCCTCCAAGTGTTGCTTTTTCCTAGATTTGTGGCATGCACATCATGAGCTCAAACTCATTTATTCGATGCATTAGAGCTCATTCTTGCACATCAATCTTGGAGATATGACATCCCACAACACATCTAAGACTCTTCGACACATTCAGCTCAGTTATTCACGGGTAAGTGGTCTCAACTTGTCTTTTTAAGCATTTATGTCACTTTTTGTGTTTTCACTTGTCTAAGTGTTGTTTGTTTGATTTCTTTGAATACTTGTTGTCGTTTACATGCATACTAGCTTGTACTAGCACCATTTCAGTTTTCGTTACTATCTCACTGTTGTCGCATGTATGAAATTGTTTTGCAAGGATGGTCGTTGATTCGGCGATTCGCTTCACCCACATGCATGTTGATCTTTTAACTGAATATTTCATTCAATGTTTGCATGCATGATCAATCACTTCTGATTTCACTTAGTGTTACCATGCATTCACTTTCATATTTTCTTTTAGTTTCCCATCGGCGAGTCTAGGTAGCCTTGGCCCAAACTCTACCTCACCTAGACAGCATTGCATAATCTGGGGAAGGAAGGCACTGCCTTCCTCTCCAGAAATGAAAATTTTTGCCTAGGCACTATCCTCCGGGACTCCTTTTTGCATTTCTAAGGGACAGTGACTGCTAGTCCAGAAAATTATGCAATGTAGGCCCTGAGCCTACAATCATTGCCAGCTGGAATTGCACATTGTGCAATCCCAACAATTAGAAGTCAGCCTAGATTGCGCATTGTGTAAATCTAGCAGCCAGTCTTGCCTCCTAGATAGCCCAGACTACTTTTTCTGCAGTTCTGGTAGCTTGTCACCCAACCTCCCATAGAAAATTGTGCAATCTTTGCCTATCATTCCCCAGGTATGTGTTATGTCATTCCCCAAATTTTCTTTGGTTTTCGCTGACATATTTTTTACCATGCATGTTGCTTTGTCTCTAGATATTTGAGGTGTTCATCTGCCTCTTAGCAGTATAGGACCAATGGCCTCCAAGAGAGCAGTATTAAATGACACTGACGGAAGTGCAACTGGAGCAACAGTTGAGCAAGTGTTCGCATGTCTACTGATCTATGAAGATACCAAGTTGTTTCTAGATAAGGACATCAAGCTGAAATGGCTAGAGGTCAATGAATCATTTGCAGTCACTTTTCGAGAATACCTCGAAGACCGTCAGGTGTATGTGAACATTCACAAGTCCGTCTTGTACCAAATTGCATGCAGATACCCCACGTGCCCATGCACGGACATGATACACTCGATCATCTCGCACACTGATCCCGAGATGATGACTCCAAGCAGTGTCAACAAGAAGAAACTTTCCACCTTCTAGGCACCATATTATGATGAGATGTATCAAATGTAAAAGCCCATGACTATCGTGGAGACTCCTTTCAGCTTACCCAGCAGTAGTGCCAACTCCATAGATGTTCTAAAGAACTAGGTAAAGTCGGATAGATTCAGGATGACACCCAACCAGATCTATAAGACAAAGATACCGTGGAAGGCGTACCAATATTTGGTCATATTTTCATGTCAACTATGTGGCCAAGCAATCACAGAAACCTACACACGGAGTTGGGTGATCACGCTGGAGCAACTGGCCAGAGAGGGTAAACCATGTAACTGGTCCAACATCTTGGCTCATCAGTTGAAGGAATAGGTAACAAAGGCTCAACAGTCACTCAAAAGTATGCAAGTAGAGATCTCCTAGATGTAATCTGTGCTCAAAAGGAGTTCCCGAGCTTCAAGTGGGCATGGTCACCGATGGAGACCGTTGTGAACTCATATCGTAAGTTGTTTTCCAAATGCAACGTCAGAGGTGTAATCACACGGTTGTCCAATCATTTTTTCACCCCAGTCTACAAGATGCTATTTGAACAGGGTCCACCCTGCATGTTGAAGGAACCAATGGAGGCACTGATAGACATTACCAATTAGTATGCCTCACTGTCCGACACCTTCATATGAATGTTTAGCATAGAGAAGCCTCCGCATGTTCTACCGAAGTTTTCCTTGAACATAGTCGTCATGGAAAAAGTAGCATATCACATCTCGACATGATTAACAGCTAGACTGCATCGAAAGAAGAAGACACCTTGGCCTGCTCTGCCATTACGGATTAGGTTATACAAGATCCGGAGTTTCAAGCAAGCGGATGTCGAGTAGAACTGATGAAGAGGTATCCATTTTACCTCCGAAGTTACAATCTGTATGACCCACATTGTATTGTGAAAGATCACTGCACGAAAGTACAGTTCAACTGGATCCATGGGGCATGTCATTGGGTGGAGGAGGACCCATGGAAATATTGTTACAACTCCTCCAGACTCAATGAACTGGTCGGCTTCGTTGTGGAGTGGTTAGTGAAGCAACATGAAGCGGCATCCCGAAGAGCACCAGCACTAGAAGAAGCAGTAGCAGCAGAGGTGAGTATACTAGTGCATGACAAGGGAAAGAGGAATATTGTCGATCACATGGAGGAAGAGAAAAGATACAAGTTTTGAGCAAATCCATTCATAGAGAAAGAAGCTATGGCTATAGAGGTGAAGATTCAACAGCACGACAAGCGAATTGTGCAAAGACAGAGGGAGAAGAGAAGAATGGAGGACGCAGAGAAGGAGTTGCATGAGCTGAAGGAGCAACTCCGAAAGGAACAAGATTTGTGCAAATAGGAGAGGGAAGCGCAGCAGAAATAGGTACAGTGGGGGTGCAACATGTGCAAACAGATGAAACATCACCCGTACTAGTAGTGGATTCATCAGAACAACTAGCATCAGGAAAATAGGGTGAACCATCACAGGAGTGGGACCTTGTGAGTTATAGCAAGCACTTCAACAATTGGATATGGATATGCAGGAATGGGAATGGGAATAGGACATTGACCTTATGCCTCATCTCCAATAGTTCTACTTACCTGCTTCACCACATCCATATGATGAGCAAGTCTCAAGTGACGAGGAGGCACTGAGATCCTTGGAGATCCGCCAAAAGGAGAGATGCACAACATCTCATTTGATGAATCTCAACATAGATTTGTGCAGTCTCATAGGGTGTCAACTTTGAATGATCATACATATCTTGCGCAAGTTGAGGAACCAGTGATCATGTGTGATAGGTGCAAACATCCAGCAACTTTGGTTGATGCAACTAGAGTGTATGTTGAAGCCACTAGCTCAAGTGTTCACTTTCTGATAGCTGAGAATGAGAAAATGGCTAAGGAACTTCAGACATCCAAGCAAGGAGGAGAGTTGGTGACAACGTCCACCCAAGCTAAACCGAGGAAGGAAATACTAGATGAAGTATTGTCCATTGACACATTTATGCCAGCATTGTACTCCAAGTTTGGCAACATGCATAAGGCAATTGTCCATCTCAACGGATGGCAGCAGCAGTGTGCTAAAAGAGCATGTATCTTGACGAACTTGCATGCGACTATTGATTACATGCAAGTGTGGATGATGAGATATAAGGGAGCCCCGCTTCACTTGCTTAAGATGATGAAGACCAGTGTGGTCGAGCTGAAGGCACGTATCCGGAGTCAGATCCAGAACTATGAAGAGAAGTCGTGGCTCATCACTAGTATACAATCTTCCCATTCATGCGTGTTCAAGAGTATGGAAGTTGTGGTGCACGCATATGTGATCCCATCTATTGGGATTGTCACCCAGGCGAAGACAAAGGCACAGGTCCGACTAGAGCTTGACTCGTACTTCAATGAGTTGATGTGCATTGCTACCAACCCACACTTTCCCATTAGTGCAGACATCATGTACAAGTATGTTGCTGGTCCAGCCATATTGAAGACAATGATGTGCATGCTTACAGATGATTTGGACAGAGGAGCCCGAGTAGTGTACCTGAATGCTATGGAGCCAAGAGTCAGGTTCCAGAAAGATGTCACCTTGGAGCACATGGACACCATCAAGGACTACCGATTTTTGCATCAATATGTTACTATTGATCATCATGAGGATGTTGAGGAGTTGGACTTCCATGGTTTTATAACTAAGAGTGATGTCTAGCATGGCTTTCTCAAGCCATTTTGTCTCACATGGGTACATGTGCATTGTAATTAAACGTCTTTTCAAGTGTAAGTCAAGTGTCGATAATTGGATGTAACAGTCATAGAGTAGATGAAAAGTCATGAGGGTATTTGAAATGTCGCAAAGGGGAATGTCAAGGGTCACCCCACCCTTTGCTATAAATAGTCCCTCATAACTCATTGTATAGGCTTTTGGTCAACCAAGCTTCCGATAAGACTATCTTGGAGAGAGATTGGACAGTATTGTAATGAGCCTTGGCTTCTCCACTACGTAGAGCTAGTACAACTCTTTGGAGGAGTAGGAAGTTGTGGTTGTAACGTTCCGCTATTGGAACTAGTGGTTGGAAATGGATGTATTGTATGACTAGAACTTACACTTCTTGATATAACAAGATCCAGCACTTTTCATGCATATGTTGTATTGTATTATATGCTATCTGGTTTACTCTAAATGATATATGTATTGGTTTGCTTACACATGCATGTATAACTATTTGTGTATGTATGTATGAATCTTTCTTAAATGTGTTGTTGGTTTAACCATCACTTTGAATTTCTTGCTAATTTGCCATCCATGTTGTGATGTATCTTTGCTCGTGTGTTCCCTTCTTAACTGCGTGCTATCACAAGTTTCCAAGGGTCACACTCATCTCAACCCTCGTGTGTTAGAACTTCTCTTGCACCTTCCTTGGCTTTCTGCATCTATCACACCCTTTCTACCAACAAAGTTATCTTACTTTCCTCTGTGCGAAATCGCGGTCAAGGAATTACAATACGACCCATTGCTTGGACTCCTACACCAAACGGTCTGAGGTCTTTTTAGTACTTCTTACTGGGCAGATCCCATGACATGTTGGGGAGTCCAGTACCATCAACAAATTATTTTCTATGATACAAGAGAATATTATTCCTTGTTTTAATTCTTGAAGAAAATTCCTTTGGTGAAGAAGAAAATGAAGGACACACAACATTGCAAGTTTTCCCCAAAGTTGGGGTTTCCTGAGTATACCTTGTGTTCTATATGTTGATGTGTTTGTATTTTGATTTATTTTCCATTGTGCATGTTAAGTTATAAAGCTCATTGTATTTTTTATTTAAGTTTCTAGAACACAATTATATCTATTTCTGGTTTTTACACTTAGAAAAGAATCAGTTTATTGGGTTTCAAAGAAATCTAACATAATATCTGAGCTCATTTTTTTATTGAAGATCAAGCACATATTTTTTTAGGAGAAAGTTCTATGGTTTAGAGGGAGTGACTTTATCATATTGATTTGGATGTTATGGTTTATGGGAAATGCACATTGTTTTTGGAAGTGTGATTTTTATTCAACAGTTTGATTTGTCAAGATGGCATATTAGGGTCTCAAATTTGAAGACAAATTGTATGGTGCATCCAACTTTTGTTCATGGTGTGAAAGGATAGTAGTGGTGCTAGAGGAACAAGGGGTTTGGGATTTTGTTGATAATATCCCAAACATGCCCAGTCACATCCTCATTAGTTGGTTTAGCATAATAAGATGGATGTCATCGAAATAAGGATCATCCTAGAAGGAGTCAAAGACCATATTATCCCTCACATGATTGGAAAGAAAAAAACTGAATAAATGTGGAAAACCTCATTGGTCTCTATCAGGGTTCGAGCAAGGGCATAAGTTGTTGTTGAAGGAAAAACCCAAAAGCATTAAAATTTCCATGTCATATTTAGTAGTGTTTTATCTCACCAAGTTTTTCAAAGTAAAGGAAGAGTAGGTTGGTCTGGGTAAGACAATTCTCGATAGGGATCTGATAATTTTTTTCCTATTGTGTTTCACCAAGTCATGGAAAGCCTTTACGGATAGGATATGTGCTTGAGAAAACATTATAGATTAGGAGAATTTATGGGGTGACTATGTCCAAAAGGAGATTCATAGACAAGCTTAAGCTAGTTCTCATGTTAAAAACAAGGAAGATGAAGATTTTTCTCTCTAGCTAGTAAGAGGACCAAGTCCAAGGGTGAAAACAAAAGTGGTGGTGGTGACCCAAGTTCTAAGGGTGAGAAGAATGAAAAGGATCTCCACAAGATCAAGTGTTTTCATGCGACTACTTTGGGCATTATGATACTAAACGCCCTAACATGAAGGGTCCAAGAATGATAAATTAGTAGCCTTTGTAGAGATAGATGGATTTTCTTCTAATTTTGAGAAGGATTTTTCACTTAGTGCATGTATGGAAAGTTTAGTTGATACTAGTTTATGGTATGTGGATAATGATGCATCATGTCATATGACAAGAAACAATAAGTGTTTCAGTAAACTATCATAAAAGGACATGCAGTTTGACATTGAGATGAGAGACGATGGAAAGTATCGAGTCAAGGGTACTGGTACAGTTTGTTTTGAGAGCAAGTATGGAAACCTTCTATATCTCTTAGATGTTATTTACATATCAAAGCTCAAGAAGAGCCTCATTTTAGTTTCAACTTTGGAGGATAAGGGTACAAGGTGACCTTTAGATAGGGTAACATTTTTATAAAACCCTTAGACTCCAAGGTGTTGAAGAAGATTAGGGTTAGGCATAAGAGCTTGTATATATTACAACTTGAGACAACCACAACATTTACTAACAGAGGAGGTCATGACTCAGGCACCAAGCTTGGAGAGTCATGGCATAGGCACATGGCACATTTGCAACATGGGACACTAAATATTCTTAAGGAGATCGCAACAGGGTTTTCACGGTGTAGTATGGATCAACATGAGGTGTGCAAGGGTTGAAATACACTTGGAAAGTATGCCAAGTAACCTTTTCCTAAAAGAAACAACAAGGCCAAGGGATTACACCTCAAACACATTCAAGGAGCTATGTGGCAAATAGGGCATCAAGAGGGAGTTGACTACACCATATAATCCTCAGCAGAATGGGGGGGAGGGTGGCAGAGCATAAGAAAAGGGCTATAGTTGGAGTGGAAAAATCCATGTTGCATTCACAGGATGTAAAAGTTTCTTTTGGTTGATGCATGAAGCACAATAGTCTTCGTGCATAACCGAAGCCCACATAAAGTGTTGGGGCAAGTTACACCATAGGAGATGCTTATGCAAAAGAAACTGGATGTGTCACATTTTCGAATATTTGGTAGCCTTTTGTACTACCATGTACCAAAGGATAAAAGGAAAATATTTGAACCCACAACAGGTAACAGAAGCTTTGTGTGCTACAATGATACATTCAAGGTGTACAGGGTGTATATTTCAGAACATAGAAAAACAATCATCAGAAGAGATGTGATCATTAGGGGAATTTTTAGGTCTAAAATGGGCCTCCTAAGAAAAATGTACAACCAAATAAACTTTATAAGAACCATTAGGATTCAAGATGATGATGTAAACTATGGAGGATGATTCACTATTTTTGGAGTAAAAAAGCAAAAACATTAAAATATAATAAAATAATAAAACTACTTTTTCAACTCATATTTTCAACTTATCTCCCTAAGGTTTTACTCAAATTTCAATCTGGAGTACTCATTGGATGCAAAATTTAATTCCTCATCGAAGGAGTAACCATGTTACATACTTTCAATGGACCCTCCTACACAAAAAATGAGAAATGCATGCAAAAACATGATTGCAATCATGTTTTTCATGTGTTTCTCATCTTTTGTGTAGCAAGGTCCATCAAAAGTATGCAACATCAGTACTCCTTGGATTAGGAAATAAATTTTGCATCCAACAAGTGATTCCTCTCAGAATTTGAGTAAACCCATAGGGAGATATGTTGAAAATATGAGTTGAAAAAATAGTTTTTTTCTTTTTTCCCTCTAAAATTTGATGATGCAATCTAACATTATTTTATTATTTCCACTATTATTTTATAATTTCTTCAGGAGGCCCATTTTAGACCTCACAAGTCCCCTAATTTGTTTTAGGAGGACAGGGATTTGAGAAATTCCTTAGAGCATGATTAATCTATAATATAGGAGGAGCAGTAAAAGGTTCAACCAAAACCTCAGACTACATATGTGCATGTTTATGGCCAGGTCAAGCAGCAAAGGACAAGGAGGACACATAATTTGAGGAGACAATGGATCCCACTATGGTAGTGACTCCCAACATTGGGAGAAGGAGAGTGAGATGGGAAATTAGTTGATACAAGAGGTATAGGAACAAGTTAATGTTCCAAGTACATCATTTATAAAGAGTAAAAATCCATTGAGCTACACTGAATATATGGCACTTATGACAGAGTTGTTGGATGTCATGCCTTCTAGTTATCAGGAGACAACAAATCAATAGGTGTGGAGAGATGCCATGTTGGAGGATTATGCCTCCATCATGAAGAATGATGCATGGGAAGCAGTTCCAAGGCCATGGGGCAACTGTTTTGTAGGATCTATTTGGGTCTATAAAAAAGTATGAAGTTGATGGGAGTATAGAGAAGTATAAGGCAAGATTCATGGCAAAGGGGTTCTCGCAGGAAGAGGGGATTAACTATGATGAAACCTTTTCCCTACTTTCCATATATTCATTTGTTATTGTTGTTTTGGCTATTGTAGCATAGATGGGGTGGAAGATCCACCAGATGGCTGTGAAGACAACATTCCTCAATGGGGTTGTTGAGGAGGAGATTTATATTGAGTATCAAGAGGGATTTTAGACATGCAGTAGAGAGACACACATATACAGACTCAAGATAACCTTGTATGGGCTCAAATAGTCTCCACAAGCATGGTATTCTTGAATATATAGTTAAATATATAGTTACCTTTAGGGATTCGTCTTCACCAAGAGAGAAGTGGACCCCAACCTCTATTGCATTGTTGTTGGGGGTGAGCCACTTATTCTAGTGCTACATGTAGATGATATGATTTTGACAGGTGTAGATAATCTCATCCAAGACTGGAAGAGATATATTGTAGGAGAGTTTGAGATGAATGATATGGGGCTAATTCACTATTTACTTGGGGTAGTGTTTTGGAAGGATGATGGGGAGATCTTCGTGGGACAAGGAAAGTATGCCCTGGAAATTCTATGTATATTTCAGATGTAAGAATGCAATCCCATGACCACATGTCTAGTGACAAACTAGAAGAAGGTGGATACATCTAGATCATGGTGAGTATATCCCACACTTCATAGGTGGTTTATTGGGAATTTATTTACTTGGTTAACACATGACCATACATATGCTTTGCAGACAACTCTTTGAGCCAATTTTTACTAGATCTTGCTATAGAGCATTGGGTTGTTGTTAAGCACATGTTGTGATATCTCAGGGGGACAATGGAGCATGGATTGTGGTATAGATAGGTTTATTAGATGAGACTTCAAGGATTCATTCATTTATATTGAGTAGGGAGCTCCATAAACATGAATAGCACATATGGATGCACATTTAATGTAGGATTAATAATTTTCTCTTGGTTTAGCCAAAAGTATAGATCAGTTGCATTGAGATGAGCTGAGGATGATTACATGTCTTCCAATTTGGCAGGGTTCGAAGCTATTTGGTTGAGGAAGATTCTTCTGGGTTTGTTCAAGACATATTTGGAGCCCACTGTGATCCACTATGACAATTAGAGTTGCATTAAACTCTCTGAAAATCTAGTGATTTATGATCAATCTAAGCACATCAAAATATATTATCACCACATTAGAGATATTGTTTAGAGAGGTATAGTTTCACTCCAGTACATACCAACAAAGGAGTAAAAAACAAACATTATGCCCAAGGCCTTGAAAAGGAGAAAAGTTGTTTACCTTAGAGAGAGGTTGGGTGTAGTGTAGAACACCAGCTTCCTCTCTAAGTGGGAGTGTTCATTATAGTAGATAAGTAAGGGTTTTACTTGCCTAGGTGCTAATGATAGTAAAAGAACACACAAGATAGCCACTTTAGTGGAATATTAATTATTTAACTATTTCCTAAAGTTAGGCTTAGGAAAAAAAAAAAACCTAATTTAACTTATGATTTAATCTTAGCTCTTGATCGTGATTTAATATCATCTATTAAGAGGGGAATTAAGGTTGAGATCAAAATTATAAGAGGAGATAGAGCAAGTTGGTGGCAAGTTAGTTGAATACAAGCAGTGTGTCTTAGATCAAAGAAGGAAGGGTTGAGCGTTTTAGTAGATCCTAGCGACTCAATATCTAAGTAGGAGAAATTGAGTGATGGTTGATCTCTTATATCCCTATCACAGTATTTGTATACGCATATGCGCATAGAAGAGGAGACTTGCGCTTACAAGTGTTGGAAGATTCGTTGATCTACATAGAGGTTTTAAAGATCCACTACGTAGAAAAGGGGATTGATATATTTGGTGGGTGATCGAGTCCTTTTTTGTGTAGAATGGAATTTTCTACTTTGTTGTAATTCTTGAAGAAAAATGCTTTCACAAAGAAGAAAATAAAAGACACACAACATTGCAAGTTTTCCTCGGAGTTGGGTTTTTTAGGTATATCTTTTGTTTTATGTGTTGATGTGTTTGCATTTTGATTTTTTTTCCACTATGCATGTTAAGTTACAAAACTTAGTGTATTAAGGAAATCTAACATTCCCTTGTGCGCATCAATGGCGCTCAAGGAGGGCATAGGTTGAATTGATGGCTAAATATTTGTGTTGAATTCTCCAGGACTATTTCATCCGGAGCCTAATTTTCTAGAGGCTAAGTTTCTTGGTCCAAATTCATTTTGAAGGGGCCATGTTAAATTTCTAGTTTTGTATTTTTCCTTGTATCTCTGTGGGTTGAAAATCCCAGATTTTACAGCTAATTAAATGATGGAGAATCGTTGTGGGTGAATTATTTTTCAATGTGTGATTCATCTCTCTAGTTTATTTCTATTGCATATATTTAATTCTAGAAGTTAAAAATACTAGTGATTTTTATTTTTTAGCAATTCAATATTTATTTGTCTAACTAAATAAATTGTAAAGGATAAATTAAATTACCATGAGAAAATAAATTTGGCTAGTATTAGAAATTTAACAAAACTTAAATAATTTGTTCACATAAGCCCTCACTAACCTAATTCATATATGTGGGTTTAACCTTGTACAATTAATTACTACAAACAAATTTTTAATTAAAACAGAAAATATGCAATGGAAAACAAGCATATTCACACAAAGATTTTATCCTAGAAACAAAAAAAACAGGAAAACTAGTAAGATTTTTCAATATCTCTTAATGATTCCATAGCCACTATACAATTCCCTCTTAAAGAGGGTTTCCTTATAAGGTAAAAAAACCCTAACATAACTTCTATTGTTAGACATGAAACCTAATAATGAATGGTCCAGATTGACTATGAAATTGCAATACTTTACAAGGCAAATTTTCCTTAAAAAGTTTTCTTTGGGGGCACTACCCCTAAAAGCCCTTGCTGGGGTGGGAGGGGTCCAATAACAGTTATACAGGGGAAAAATTCCCCCCTCCGCATCCCGTAAGGAACTGGGGTTCAAATTATTCATGTAAAGAATATAGCACATAGCCAACATTCTCCCACTTCATGGGGTGACATGACTATCAATCAAGGGTAGTAATCCCATTTTTTTCTCTACACTAAGAGAAATTATCAGTGCACAAATATTTTTCAATGAATCTGTAACATTATTCAAAGTGTCCACCTTTAATAGAGCACCTTCTTATCTTCAACCATATCTCTCATAATGTGATACTAAAAATCAATATGCTTTGTCTTCAAATGATAAGCAAGGTTCTTTTCTAGGAAAATTGAACTTTGAATGTTACAATCTATCCTTACCACTTATTACACCAACTCAGTACCTCAACACAACCTCTATAACCAAATTGCTTCCTCTATTGTATGAATAGTTTCCATGTATTCAACTTATGTAGTTGAAAGTGCCACTATATACTCTTTCATGCTCATCCAATGGATTGCTCCTCCAAGTAGGTTAAACACATACCCATTTGTATATCTTCTAGAATCTGAATCTCTAGCCCATTCTAGATCAACAAACCCATATATGTCCAATACACTGTTTAATCATAGTCTTCCTTGGTAACATAATCCATAATCAATAGTGCCATGTAGATACTTGAAAACCCTCTTTATTGTTGTCTAATGCTCCTTCCTTGGTTTTGACATATGCCTACTCAATACTCCCATTGCATGTGCAATTCTAGCTTAGTATATACCATTGCATACATCCAACTTATAAATTAACTAGAATATGGAACATTAGATACATTGTCTTCCTATTCTTGTGTCTTGGGACATTAATTAGAAGATAATTTACACCTACAGGAATAGGGACCTTTATCACTTTACTTTCCTACAAATTAAAACTCAGCAATATTGTCTCAACATACTTCCTCTAATTTAATCATAGTTTCTTCTTTTCTTGCCCTCTTTTAATTCCATGCCCAAAAATAAATTTGAAACACAATGATCCTTCCATCAAATTCAGAGGAAAATTGAGTTTTCACATTCTAGAATATTTCCCTGTCATTTCCAATTAGTAATATATCATCCACATACAAGATCAAATAAATAATAGAATCACTAACTAATTTAAAATATATGCAGTGATCTTATTTTATCCCTATGAATCCAAGTCTTACTATATCAATATATAAATTTTTGATACCACATCCTTTATGATTTCCTTAACCCATACAAGGACTTTTACAACCTACATACTATATCTTTCCTTCCTTTCACAACAAAGCCTTTTGAAATTTTGTTGTTTCATGTAAATTTCTTCTTTTAGATCCCCATCTAGTAATGTTGTCTTCACATCCTTCTATTCTACTTCAAAATCAAAAGAAAAAGCAACACATAAAAGAAATATAATAGAAGTTAACTTGGAAACATGAGAAAATATATAACTAAAGTCAATTCCCTCTACCCAAGAATAACCCTTTACTATTAATCGATCTTTGTATTTCTCTATTATTTCTTCTGTGATGAATTTCTTTTTAAATGCCCATTTTTTTCCGATGGGATTTCTTCTGATCAAAAACTCCACTAGATGTCGAGCCTCATTCTTGTATAAACTGTGGTTTCTTCAACTGTGGCCGTTTTCTAGAGCTTTCCATCCTCTGAATCAACTACATCCCTAACAATTCTAAGATCATCACCACTGATAAATAAAGCAAAATTTGAATGTAAGTCAGGTGCAGTACACCTTTATGCCTTCCTTCTTTTCCAAATCGGCCTCTTCAATACCAAAGTATGTAGTTCTTCTTTTAATTCCTATCTTTTGTATTGTACCTCCTTCAACCTTTTTTTAAACCATCATCTAATCACATACTTGATTGTTTTCTGATTGTAATATTTCCTTCTTAAAAAAAATCTTTTTCTTTATAGGTTATTATCTTTATTCTCAAGTATTAAGGTTTACTAAGTCTATGATGATATAAGATACCCCATTTTTTAAAGGATATATTTGGTTCTTATTAATGAAAGTATTGTGTTTTCTCTCTCTCTCTCTCTCTCTCTCTCTCTTCTCTCTCTCTCTCTTTTATATATATTTATTAGTATAATATATGGATAATTTTTTAAGGATTGGAAATTATCTTAAAGTCTTAGAAACCTTCGCGAATCCACTAGTCCATAATATGAATATATCAATGCTTGGCGATATTTTTGAAAAATATTCACATTTAATATTTTTGTATAGTCTATATATATATTTTTGCGATTTTTAGGGTAAACTAATTTCATTTTCTATAATTTGGCGTATCCGATTTTACAAAAAAATTGTAATTAGGAGAATATTTTTTTTTTTTTTTTTTTGTGTAAGTATTAGAAAATTAGCGATGGGCGATATTAGCCCTTAAATTTTCCATGTTATCTATGTATATTGTGAGAGACGAGAGAAAAAAAAAAAATTGTTACTGAAATACTATATATATGTATATGTATATGTGTGTGTGTGTGTGTGTGTGTGTGTATTCTAGGGATTATTTCTAAACCTCACATATTATTTCTTTTGTATACACTCCAAGTCTTTGACTCTATATTTTTCTGAAGCAGTTTTCTAATCTCTATATGATTGTCATGTTATTATACTATTATTTATTTCTCCAGATATTTTCTTTTCCAAATAGTAATTTATATATATTAAATCCTCGGGATATGTGTGTGTGTTTCTAGTTATTTTCATACCTCTATTTTTCATTAGAAGTTTCTAGTTATTTTCATACCTCTATTTTTCTTTAGAAAAATACCTTTTCTCTACTTAACTTTCAAACTCGTATTACTTGTAGGAAAATAAATACTTACAAAATACGCAATCTTCTATTTGATATATTCCCTATACATTTAATTTATAAAACCTTGTGTGTGTGTGTGAGACAGAGAGAGAGAGGGGGAGTAAGACACTATATGCAAAAGTTGGTTATTCACAAAAAAAATTAATGATACATATGTAGAACTTCTTGTCTAGTAGTTCTTATCTTACATGTATACAAATACAGAAGTATTTATATACATGCATAGCTTTTTATATTTATGTATTTCCCTTCTTAAACAACAAATTCTTTCCTAACTAATGCCACGATAGAAAATTTATATTCAATCGTTTATTACTTTGTTTCACCTACAATTTAATTTTATTCTTTTACATAATTCAGTGCAAACTCCCAAATAAAAATAACTATCGGTGCTTCTTTTATTTTATTCTACCATACTATATCTACAACTAAAATCATAAACACTTTCTTGCTTTTCAATATTCAGACTTTATAAACGGAAGCATAATAATTATATTTTCTTTGCTACAACTTAGAATTATCAAATAGAAACCAAACTGTTACTTTTCGTCTTTTTCCGCACAAAAATTATATTTTCAAAAATTAAACACAGTTGGTAAGAAAATTGACTTGAAATCAGTTGTTTGGGAAATTAATTTCTAAGTATTTGTCTCCTCCTAACCTTGATATTGCATCCAACCAGTATCCCCCCAAGCATAAGAGGTCTACAAAATTATTTTTGTCGATGTTTCTTTGCTTCTCATCAATATCCTCTCTCTTAGAATGAGACAAAAACAAATTGACAAAAAAAGAAAGGTATTTTTCTAAAGAAACAATTAATTGGCCAATATCTTAATTCCTTAATAAATCTAATCATCCAAATTATATGCCTAAGACTCATTGGTGGGTAGTAAATATTCCACAATAATTTGCAGCCTCATCTATTTCATCCATCTGTACTAAAAAAATAATTTTCCAAATTTTATTTATTTACAAAAATAAAACACCATAATCACGAATTTATAATCAATCATTATCAATATTAAATTATTGATAGTTAAATTATTCAAATGTATTTCACACTTAAACATTTAGAAATGAAACCCACATATGCACAATTAATTGCATAAATCCCCAAGTCAATGGATATCACATCTTCTATAGAGTTTAATTCATCATCCTTAATTTCATAATCTATCTTTTATGGCTCTTTGTCCCTTAGTAGGACTGCTTGTTCAATACATCTTTGACTTCTCGAAAAACCACATCTCAGTTATACACAACCTTCTTAGTTTTTGGTTTTCAAATCTTTATAACCTTTTATACAATTTTTATATCCAATAAAGATACACTTTTTCGCTTTCTTATCTAGCTTTACTCATATTCTCCTTTGGAACATGTACATAAGAATCCTATCCAAATACTCAAAGATGTTTAAGAGAAGGTTTCTCATCATTCCATACTTCGTGTGGAATATTATCATCCAACACTAATGAGGATGATCTATTTACTAGGTAACATGCAATATTCACTTCCTCTACCTAGAATTATTATCTTAACTCAACAACCACTCAACATGCTCCTTGTTTTTCCATCAAATCCTATTCATCCTTTCTACAACTCCATTATGTCTAGGTGAGTATGGAGTAGTATGTTGACATGTTATAGCACACTTCCTAAAGAAATCTTCAAATTTTTTCCCGCAAAATTCTCCAGCAGTATTTGTCCTCAAAACCTTTATTTTTTTCTTTGTTTGATTTTCCACCATAGCCTTAAACTCTTTACATTTATCAAAGACTTTAGATTTCTTGTTGAGGAAATATATCCATGTATTTCTTGAAAATTCATCTATAAATGAGACATAGTTCGCATCTTTACCAAGTGATGGAATCGACATAGGTCTAAACACATAACTATGCACTAGTTGTAGTATTTCCTCTTCTCTTTTAACACGAGGAGAATTTCATCCAATTATGCTTCCCATATAAACAATGTTCATAGAAATAAAAATCCATAGAGAAATTCAACATACCTTCTACCATAAAATTACCATGTGATACTCAAATACCCTTCTTTCTGATATGTCCTATTCTTTGATGCCACAACATAATCTTTTCCCAATAGACTATAGGATTTTTTCCTTCTTCTACTCCATTCATAGGAACAATGGTACTAATACACCCATCACTAATAGTACTTCCATGTAGCTTATACAAAGTTCCATTCTAAACTCCTCTCATCAATACCATTTCCCCTTGAACCATCCTACAAGTATCCTTTTCAAACATTATTTTACACCTACATGACTCATCTTGCTTATGGAAATTAAATTTCTAACCAATACTAGGATGTGCAGAACAATAGAGAGTGTTCTAATCTCTCCACCCATGAGATTCAACTTGAATTTCCCTCATGCTATGATTCTAGTTGTTGAGTCATCTCCTAAGAAAAAATTACAACCATCATATCTTACACACGTGCAAAAACACACCTTGCGAGGAGTCATATAAAAGGATGCACTTAAGTCAACCAACCAGGCCTTATGATCTACATGTGTTTTTTAAGAATCCAAGTACACATCCCCTCCTTCATATGAGAATTTTTTTCTTCCACAAAAGGAGCATCATCAAATCACCTCCCTTTCTTAGTAGTTTTGTATCTAATCTATTTCTCATAATGCCCTTCTTTCCACATTTCCTACATACCTTTACAAATTTTCTTGGAGATTTATATGTCCCTCTAGATTTAGATCTCCCACTTGAGGACTTATTTTTATTTCTACTCTAGGAGCGTCCTCTTATATAAAAATCATATATATTCTAGATTTCCATGTTTTTTAGTCTTGTCTCCTCTGATAACAAGGACGAGGCTATTTCATCAAACTTTAAAGTAGTTACATTACTACCTATGGTAACAATCAAACTAGCACATGTGTCTAGTACAGAAAATAACAAATTGATGCACTTATCTTCATTTGATATCTTAATATCAACCTATAATAGCTAACTTACCACAAAATTGAAGGGATTTAAATTCTTTGTCACTAAGTCTTTTTCCTTCATCCTTAGGTTATACAACTTATTCCATAGGAACAATTTTTTCACTAGGGACTTAGATTGATACAAATCCCATAACTTGTCCCAAAAAATCTTCACTATAGCTTCCCTTGAAACACTCAATAATAATGAATCTCAAAGACACAATCGTAGTATCTTTTTTTTCTTTTAATCTAATTTGGTCTAGTATTTTGTTGAAATCCATGTTGGTGTAGTACTTGGATCCACATCAATTCACTGATCTATGTCCACTAACAAATCTTCCATATTGAGCTTCCATAACTCGAAAATTTTCCCATTGTGTTTCTCAATATCTATCTTTCAACTGCTCGACATTACTCTTCACTGTAGGTTTTAACCCTGTATAGAAATTACCTGCATATGAATTCTAGAACACAGAAAATAAACAATGTGAGAGCATAACACATAAAACACATATACACAAAGATTTTCGCCTAGATCCCAAAAACCAGGACTACCAACTTGATTTTTCATTATATTCCTTTCAATTTTACAATGCATATTTATACATGCTTAAGCATCCAATACCACGGACCGAAAACCATCACGTCCAAAACCATGGACAGAAAAGCATAAGTAGGTCTGCCCAACCTAATATAGGGTCCAAAAAATAATTTCCCGGGGCGCTATCCCAGACCCCATAGAGGAGGGCTACCCGGCCCCCTCAAACCCCCCTGTGACCACCCCCCTCGCCGCACAATCAGTGCAATCAAGGGGGG
>APFE030980883.1:204331-253027 GCA_000404065.3 Pinus taeda
CTGATTCCTCCTCTGCTGTAGAGCTTGATTCTTCCTCCTTTAGCTCAAACTCTATCTTCTCAGGTTCCTTTGGTTGGACTTCATGTTTAATAGCATCTTTCACCTCTCTGAACACCACATATCGGTTGTACACAACCTTCCTTTTTATTGGGTTCCAAAGCTTGTAACCCTTTAAACCATCCTTATACCCAATAAAGATGCACATTTCATATTTACAATCCAACTTGGTTCATTTCTCCTTTGGAACATGTACATATGCATCACAAACAAATACCCTCAGATGTGAAAGACAGGGTTTCTTACCAGTCCATACCTCTTGTGGAGTCTTATCCTCCAAAGCTAATGAAGGTGATCTATTGACCAAGTAACATGTTGTCTCCCCTACCTCTATCCATAATTCTTGTCCTAACCCAGCACCACTAAGCATGATTGTTGCCCTTTCCATCAATGTCTTGTTCATTCTTTCTGCAACTCCATTTTGCTAAGGTGTATATGGAGTGGTCTTATGCCATGCTATACCACACTTCTTACAAAATTCTTCAAATTCATTACTACAAAACTCTCCACGACCAACGATCTAGCCTTCCTATCATCCCCTAAGAAGACATCACCACCATCGTATTTCTCATACTTCCAGAACCACTCTCTATGGGGAGTGAAGTGAAATGATGCACCTGAGTCAATCAACCATGCCTCATGATCTACATGTGTACTTCAAGAAGCCAAGTACACATCCCCACCTTCATCTGAGGTGGTTTTCGCCTCTACAGGAGGAGCATCATCAGATCCCTTTCCTTTATCAAGAGCTTTAGATTTACAGTCCCTTTTGAAGTGTCCTTCCTTTCTGCATCTCCAACACACCACCTTTACAGGTTTTCCTGGAGATTTAGATGTCCCTCTAGATTTAGATCTCCCACTCAATGACTTATTTTTGTTTCTGTTGTAGGACCGTCTTCGTATAGACAAGGCATCACCATTCTGACTTTCCATATTTTTCTATCTCATCTCATCTGTTAGCAAGGCTGAGATTATTTCATCAAACTACAAGGCAGTTGCATTGCTACCTATTGCAATAAGCAGACTATCCCACGAATCTGGTAGAGAACACAACAAACTGATGCAGTTATCTTCATCTAAAATTTTAATATCAACAGATGCTAACTGACTTACCACAGTATTAAATGCGTTCAGATGCTCCGTCACCGAGTCTCCATATTTCATCCTCAGGTTATACAGCTTTTTTCGCAAGAACAGTTTATTCACCATAGACTTAGATTCGTACAAAGTCCCTAACTTGTCCCACAAAGCCTTCGCCATAGCTTCCCCTGATACCTTCAGCAATATTTAATTTGAGACACATAATCATATTGTGTTCTTTTCCTTCCAATAAAACTTCTTCTATTCTTCATCAGACACTCCCGTTGGTTTAGTACCCGGATCTACCGTGATCCCACTGATCTTTACCCACCAACATATCCTCCATCTTGAGTTTCCACAACTCAAAACTCTAACCATTAAATTTCTCGATCTCTATCTTTCCACTGCTCACCATCTTCTTTCACCACTAGAATCAATCCCGCAGATCTCCCACTGAGTGAGGTCTACCACAGGCCAGAGCGAAACCCCTAAACAACAAAGGCATCCCCTTGAAGCCAAAACAGCTCTGATATCAAATGTAGGTTTTAACCCCATACAGAAATTACCTGCATACAAATTATAGAACACATAAAATAAACAATGTGAGATCATAACACATAAATCACATATATACAGAGATTTTCCCCTGGATCCCAAAAACTGGGACTACCAACTTGATTTTTCATTATATTCCTTTCAATGTTACAATACATATCTATACATGCCAAAGCATCCAATACCATGGACCGAAAACCATCGCATCTAAAACCATGGACCGAAAACCATAGGTAGATCCACCCAACCCAATATAGGGTCCCAAAAAAATTTCACGGGGAGCTGCCCAGGACCCCATAGAGGGGGGCTACCCACCCCCATCAAACCCCCTTGTGACCCCCCCACTGCGCAATCGACACCACGAAGGGGGGGCTCTACCCCCCTCTAATCCCCCAGTTAACTACAAAAGTTAGTCGTGGAAATAATAACACAACCCAACATTCACCACAAGAATCACAATTGTAGATCTCCCACTATAACAAGGCCTACCACAAGCCCGAGCCAAAACCCTTAGCCACAAAGTCGTCCCATTGAAGCCAAAAATGTTCTAATAGCAAATGCATGTTTTAACACAGTACATTTAATTGTTGCAAACAAATTCTTGATTAACATAGAAAATATGCAATGGAAAACACACACATTAACACATGTATTTTATCGTGGAAACCCAAAACCAAGAAAACCAGCAAGAATTTTTAATATCTCTCAATGATCACATATCCACCATACAATTCACTCTTAAAATATGGTTTTCTTCAACGGAAAATGGCCCTAACATACCCTCTAGTGTCATATTTGTGTCCTAATGATCAACAGTCCATATTTTCTAAGAAATTACAATATCACAAGGAAAAGTCTCCAAAAGGATTCACTTCGAAGGTGTTGTCCCCAGAATCCCCCACTGTTGGCTTAGTGGGGCCTGACCCGGGTTCAGAAGTGATTTAGCCAAGCAAATCTCGGTACTACTGGCCCTTTTGGCAACATTCCATGGAGCGCGGACTAAGGTCTCACCCGTAGAATGGGAGGGTGCTAGAACCAGGTTTCCGCACCCTGGGGATGTCTGATAGGAGGTGACTGGTATGCGGTCCAACCTTCGCACTTACTGTGCTATGCGCATCAACGGGCACCTCACACCCTGCGATATTTTCTTCGCGCAGTTCTATCCGCAGCGCGACCCGTTTTATTTACCAAAGTATTCCTTAATTAGGTTATGTTCGCTGATCACTTAGTTTGTTTTCATATATAAGCATTCATACAAGTATTTATCAATTGCGCGCAGTAAATAAATAGAGTAAAAGTAATGCATAACATCAAAGTATGGATTCAAAAATAGATGCACATAGTAAACTTCTCTTTATTAAATTTTAATCCCAAGTACACTCTCGACTCCTCCCTACGCACTCAGCTGTAGGGGTCCGCGCACTCAGCTACAGACTCTACTAGGCCTTTGCGCACTCAGCTACACAGCCTCTTCCTACTACTATGACCCAGTACACTTCAGATTCAATTCTAACCTCGAACCATGCCTTCGTTATTCTATCTATCCTTCCTTCTCTTTACACTTAGAGCCTTTCTCTATTTATACAATCCCATGGTCCACGAACCATGGGTAGGCTGACACAACTTTACATTAAATTACAATATTTTAGGGAAAACAGCCCTATGACTCATCCTAGACTTCGTACTCCGCGCCTGCACTTCACGGAGTCTTACAATATAATTGACCAAAACTTGGGCTTTGAGCCCCAAAAACATGATGCAGGGGATCCCATGCCCAACAAGCCTCCAACACAATCATCATGACTTGTCCTGAGTCACTCTACTAGTGCAGCGATCTTAGCATGGAGCCCCTCCAATTGTGCCTGTGTTGTGTGAAGGTCCGCAACGCACTGTTCTATCGTCTGTTGGATCTGCTCTACTCTTTTAGTTGAATGCTCACTAACAGGGGCAAATCCCTGTCTTAAGGCATGCATCACTTTCATTTGTGTGAGCTTTCCTTCAATGTCGGTAGTGATGAGGAAGGCCTCATCAATCCAAGGCAGGATGCGCACTTAAAGTACTACCTCTTTCTGTCGCGCATTCCTTTAATGCCTTTGCCTGTTGTAGTTTTGTGAGCCATTGGGTCAAGACAATTGTCTGTGTCATTCTGTGCACACTGTCATACTGCAATTGAAGCTCCCACGCCTCTATTTCTAGGCGTTGTATGATGGGGTCCTCCTGTAAGGAAGTGAGGACCGCGAAGGATTCTTCCAACATAGTAGTACAGGTCTGCACTACCTATCCTATTTCCTCCAACCTTGTTTGGATAGTACCAGCACACTATTCCATAACTTTCGGGGGCGTGGATGACTGCACCTTTAATTGTAGTTCGGCAATCTGAAGGTTGAGGTCCAGCTGTATACTCATTTCTTCCTCCTTTGCCTCGCGGAATCCACTGGCCAATTTGTGAATTTTCACTCCTACTAGTAGATCTGCCAGGACAGCTAATTCTGGGACAGTTCTATAAGCATCATCCACCGCCTATGCCAATTGTTGAGTCTACGCAATGATTTCATCATGCTACTGGCTGAGATGTTCCAAGTTGATCTTTTGTTCGCTCAATACCTGTAGCACATGGCCTTCTCTGGTGCAAAGCTCGGCTATGACCCCATCCTGTAACTAGTACATGGTTTCTCGTGGAAGGGAAGCTAAGTTTAAGCTCAACCCCTTAATCATGCCCACCACAACTTGGTCAATTTCGTTTGTTGCTGCTAACGCACCCTCAGGGAACACGAAAGTGTTAGTCATGTAGGCGTGCAGCATTTGTTCCGCCTTTGATGTACCAGCTGCGACATACAGGGCCATCATTCCTGTTTGAGGGGGTTGCACCTGTAGTCCCTATAACTGCGTTTGTAGCACCCCCAACATAGTCTTCTGCTCCACCATCACCTTCTATGTCCTTAGTGACATCGCGAACTATATCACCATTGTCAAAAGATCACCTTCTATAAGCGTGATTGGGTCAATGGACGTCTTGGATGCCTTAGTATTCTTTCTGGGGACCAATTTCTCAGGGACGAGCGGCCATTTCAATAGTTGCGAGGTAGTTTATGGATCCGTATACTCTTCATCCAGGTCGATGTCCTCAGCCCCCTACCCTGTGGACATTTCATGGCCCCCCTTGGCCTCTTTTATTGGCATTGTTGTTGTTTCTGTCATCTGTGTCGTTGCTACTCCATCGGCCATCTTCTGCTGTGCAGATACTTCTGCTGCTACTTGTTCCTGACGCCTCTTTTCGGCCAGCTCCATGATCCGCAGCTTGGTGTCCTTCTTCCTTTTTTGGGTTGTAGCCTTCTCCATTCCTGCCAAGTCCAGGCTGCGCCATTCCGGAGGCCACGTTTCCAATGTTGTGAAGATGGTGTCATTAGTAGCAATAAATGGAAACTTTGTCCATTCCTTTGCGGGATCCTTCCACGCCCAGACATGAATGTTGTGCATGTTCACTTTAAACTCTATAAAGCTCTATAGAGTGGCGTACAATGTGGGATACGACCGTGGACTTCTATTGATCCACATCCAGATGCTTGCTCCATCAGCACCCAAAAAACCTTACTCATGTGAATCCACTTTGCAACCTTCATGGCCCAAAGCGAAGCATGCTTCGCAACCTCAAGTAGGTCCTCGTCGATAGGTGGGAACTAGCTATTTGTCGGTAGTTCACCTACTACCAGTAATATGGATAAGAGCAACCACATGTAGTGGAAGGTCTTACCCTACTCCTGGGCCTCCTTGTAGTTCATCAAATATTCCTCACAAAGGAACTCAGCCCAATTGAACTAGACTCCCTCCGCACTCTGTTCAGCTAGCACAACCACAGGCATTGGTACTTCATCGACACAGCACTTCCGCATTAATTTGCCGGATAGGAGTTGGGTGGCTACGCACATACCTTTTTCCTTGATACTCGCAATTGCATAGCCGCACTTCTTTTTTTCCAGCTTGTATTTAGTTTTCATGGCTTTCACGAGAACCAAATCACTGCTTTTACAAGCTATTTCCCCAAGGTCCCTTCCCTTACAAGGAAGCCGAGAAATCCTGTGAATAAGTTCCACCATGATGGGAATAGGCTCCTCCAGCCATAGATACCCATCATGCACCAAGCATAGCAGCTGTCTAATGACAAAAATGGTGATGGGAGCGCCGTGAAAGTGGGGTATCCATCGTAGATTAAGTAACCCAGCCTTCCCCGCACTACGGAACCATTTTCACAGCTCCAATGTGATCACTGGCCCCTCCAACTTCTGTTTCATCAAGCTTTCCATCGCCAGGTGCGGGAACTTTTCATTGTCTGCGAGATCCCAATCTTTGAATTTTAGGGTAGGCACCTAGTCAAGGGGCGGACCTTCAAAAGTAATGTCATCAAGGAGGAGCGGGGTCTAGAGTGCACTCTTCATGGCCTCTAGGTCCTTGGCCGCCCTAACTTTCCCTTTCCATGGAGGGATGTACATGGGTAACTTTGTTGTGGAAGGCATTGGTGGGACATCCTCCTCCGCATTGTCTTGCACCTCTATTTGATGAATTAGAGGCTGTAATTCTTCCTCCTCTTCATCTGATTCAATGGTGACAACTTTGCCTTTTCTTCCATTGACAACTTGTCAAACCGTCAGTTTCTTGGGGATGCGCGCATTGGTCCCATAATCTGCTTATCTTTCTTTGGTCGCGACGTCCATGGTGATTTTGGAACTTCTGGCACAACTACTGCATCTCTGGGCTCCTCATGGACCATATGGGGCTCCACAGCCTCACTAGCGGTATCTTCGGCGAATCGCACTTCTGGTAGCAGTCATCATATTTACACAGGATATGTTATGTCGCGTACTCAAAGGTGGTAAGAGTACTTGGCGCTCAATGCTCTGTAATTGCTCAAATCTAAAACAACCAAGTGTTGTCTCGTGGCTAGCCCTGGGATTTTATAGCATCTTTTGAATTTGAATTCAACCATTCCCCCCACTTCTGAGTCATTAATTCCTTCTTGGCAGCAGATCGTCCCAAATCTAGTTCTTAATTCATGTCTTAATTGCCTGTTGCCCGCTCCTCTTTGTCTTAAATTGGACATCTTGTCATGAACAGTGACACCAACGGTCACTTCCCAGCCTACCCGCCCGACAACGCAGCCTCCTCTGCACAGGCGCGACCCTTGTGACATGTTGATCCTGCGCGCAACCTCCTTATCACACAGCTCCCCCACAGACTCTTTTATAATATCGCGCTCTCTTTCAACTGCTTGGAGCGTTGAGCCTGTGCTCCCTACGACTAGTCAGGTGGTCGCACCACCTGTGCAAGACTTCAATTCACCTTCCAACCTAGTCCATGGGCACTACTCAATTACCCTCATGACAGTCAGCACCGCGCGTTCTTCCTTATGCGATGTGCTCCCCTGGTTACTTTTTTTTGTAAGGTGCGGTTGCAGCCATGGTAGCAGAGTCTCCAATTCTCGACGGCAATCTTCTAATGCAGTAGTATGGTTGTCCGTATCTTGTCTTTTCATTCTTATTTTATCGACAAGACATGCTTGCGTGATTTCATTTTCCAACTTTTTGATCTTCACGTCCATTAACATGCTTTTTTCCCCAGTTGTACCCACTCTTCTTCGAGTTCACGAAGTTTAAGGTTCCCTCGCCGAATGGCTACCTAAATCCGCATATGTTCACCCTCGGATAGCTGCATAATTCCTTCATCCTAGACCTCACGTACTATCCCAACTGTGGGACCTATTGCGTGAGGATTCCTTTCCTCCAAAATTATGGTCTTGACTCTACTCCTCAACTTCGGAATCATATCCGTGCTCAGGTTTTTGCACATGGTCCTGTAGGCCCATCAAACTGCTGGCATGCACTGTTCCCAATCAGTTCTTCTTGCCTGGTGAACCATTTTCAGGACTCTACACACCTTATTGAATGCTTCCACCTGCAATATTTGTGGTGTGTGTCGCCTTTCCTATTGTTAGGTCATGTTCTGATTTTCGATCCTATGTTTGGGGTGTGCTTGTGCGGGTTGCACAGCACGTCTGTACCCATCAAGACAAGTGGGCACGCAAGTTTCTCCGTCCTTGCTGACTGAATCTTGTTTGAAGTTGGGGGCTTCTAAACCATAGGTGCATCATCCTTCTACATCCGCGCCAGTCCTCAAAATTTCCTTGATGTGTACCCCACCATCATGCCGGCGTTGCCTGTAGTGCCCACTTCAACGCATCGAACAGTTGTTGTTCCGGTACTTCGCTTTCAAATTTTCTCAGGAATTCATCCACTATCATCAATACAACATATGTTGGCAGCTCTCTTGCCTCTGTTGTCACACAATGCAGTGATCTAACCATCATGTTGCAATTTAGCATCATCGCTTCGTGCAACTAATTCTGCCATCACTCTACTTCTTCGTCTGAATCTGAAGTGCAGGAGCTTTCACGCTCCCACAAGATCCTCCCATCTGTAGTTAGATTCACCCAATCTTGGTCTCACGCAATTATCTTGTAAATAAAATCAAGATTATCCTTGCTATCATCATCAAGCACTGGTTCAATGTAGCACGCTCCTTCAGCTAGGTCCAGTGGGACTACTACGTGTAATGACTTTTTCTCGAAGATCATTTTGCGCTTCTTCAGGTTGATGACTCCATTCATATCGGTGGCACAGTCTATTCCTAATAGCGTGGGACAGGGATTGTTGTCATCGACAATCTCTATTACTTCAAAATCTGCCTACACACTCGCGCCTTCAATATCAATTGTTACACCTTGCAACCTCCCCATGGGAAAAATATTTTGTTGGTTCGCCATTTGTAATTGAATAGGGGACCATTGTAAGGCGGGCATACCCATGCGTTCCCATGTTTTCTTCAGTAATATATTCATGTCTGAACCCAGATCTAGGATTTCCTTATCCACTTCATACTCACCAATCTATGCAATCAACCTCATTTCCCTTCTAGTGTGCAATGCATGCTTCCCCAATTTCCAGACTACGCGCGGTTCTCCTAACCCTGAGCACCTAGTGATCAACTCCTATAGCCCTTTAACTGCCTTGTTGTCACACAACAGTTTCATGCATGTCTCCAAAAAGGTAGTGAGCATTCAATGATCCATTCCTGGCTTTGGTTGATCCTTACTCCCTGAAGTGGTGGCCGTCGTGAAGCTCTTCTTAGCTTCCATGAATGTCTCCTTTGTGCATTCTAAGTCAAACTCGAGTTCCTTTGCAGGAGCCTTGCAAACCCACGTACTATCCTCTGGCTGCTTCCCCGTATCCTCTCCCATGGCCGTCCCACTTCTAAGCATCATGTTTACATTCGTGTCCTCTTCACGCAGCTCAGACCTCATCATTTGTATATTCTAAGTCAGAGGAGGCTGGAATACCCCTTTTTCGTGCATCCTTGTGATCAATGTAGGATAGTCTATTGTTTCATAATCAAACTGAGCACAATACGAATAGGATATCCTCGTCGGGTTGGTACAATCACAGGCATAGCACCCTATTCCTCCGCAATTATAACAAATTAATTATCTGTAGCCCCTCCCTGGTCCCATTCCACCTTGTCCTCAACCTCGCCCCTGAAATCCAGCATGTGCCATCCCCGCATCTGGGTCGAGGGCTCACGTTTCGGCCTACATACTATAGGTAGGGTCTGATCCATCATTAGCTCATCGTGGCCTACTCACCTGCAGAAATTACAAAACAATTGTTGGGGTGCCTGTGCATACTTTTGCAACAAATGACAATTATCCGTCGTGTGTTTCCCTCCTATCTGACAGATCGCGCACCATAAAATGGGTGCCACACTCGGCCCTGCCTGTGCCTCCAGCCTCAACGGCATTGGCCCTCCTCTTTCCAAGTAGTTTGAAAACATTGGACAGTGATCCTTGTCATTGCCCTGGCCTTTGCGTTTTATGCATCATACTTCCTCACATGCATTTGGCCGTGGTGCCCTATCTTGCTTCAAACTTTGCATTTCCAAAAACATATTTGGTAGTTGTGCGTGGATTTGTTGAACTCCCAACCCAAGGTCTTGTATCAGGGTCTCATGTATCTCATTGCCATTTCCAATGCTTCGGCCTGGGTGGAAAGTTTTTGTTGTGACAGCGTCGTCCTTAAGTGCAATGTCATAGATGCTACAAGCCATGCGCGATGTTGTCCATCCGTCAACATCATATTGGCTTCACGGATCGTACTCTTCAGCTGTTGATTTAGATCCCAGGGAGTCTCGCCCAAGAGCATCACGATTTCTTTAAACCCGATGATTGATTGTGTTTCTAACTTTTGGCTACTAAATTCCCTATTCAGTGCGTTCTAGATTTCTGTTATCCGTGCATTTGGGTGATCATTAGAGTGCTTGATATACCATGTTAATGCGTGATCCTACAGCGCACCCACCAATGTAGCCTTCTTAATATTGTCATCCATAACACATTGTGCTTCCCATAATGCTCTTACATCAAACCAGAATTGGTCTGGATCTTCATTCCCTGCTCCTCTGAATACTCATAGTTTGATTGTGCTCACCATACTGCACTGTGGAGGTGGTGGAGGTGGAGTGGGTGGAGATGGAGGTGAGGGAGGTGAAGCGGGTGGCGGTGTGGGTGGAGGTGGTAACCGCGGAATGCGTTGCCTTATCAAACCGACCAAGCTTCTCGGAGAGACCTTAGCGAACTCTTCCTTGCTCTCTCGTGAGGGTGAAATTAAGGGATTATTTCCTAATTCTTTGCTATTTTTGTAGATTTTTCTGCTCTGCGTAGTCCCAAACATTAACGTATTCGTATGATCCTTTTTTCACACAATAGCATCTTAATCCAAGTATTCAAAGATTTAATATACTTACCTCGTGGTCCTTTGAGAAAGCATCATTCTGCCTCGTTGTAGCTCATGGTTGTGTCTACCACAAACTCAGTGATAAATCCCCCTATTATCCGGTCGAGCCAATGGTCCACAGCTCATGCAATCTTATCTTCTGATGCTTCTAGTCTGCGTACTAATTTTGGAGTCCACACTATTGGTTTGTCAAGCCTGCACCTTCTCTGGTTGTCGGCTAACTTCGCAAACCACTCATACAGCTCAGAAGGAAAGGATGCAAAGAAAATCTCATGGATTTCTGTATACACGTAGCACTCCAACCACTTTTCCTTAGATACTTGCAAGGTTCTATTTTCCTATGTTGCGAACTCGTGAATCTTCTTATCCAACCACTCTTCAATTTCCTTCTTTGTTGGGTTCTAGTGGCATGACATCATACATCCCTTATGCAGATCCCGGTCCTGGAAATGGAACCATTTGTTGGCTTAGTGGAGCCCGACCCAGGTTCAGAAGTGATTTAGCCAAGCAAATCCCGGTATTACTGGCCCTTTCGGCAATAGTCCATGGAGCACAGACTGAGGTCTCACTCGAAGTAGTATGGGAGGGTGGTAGAACCAGGTTTCTACACCCTGGGGATGTATGATAGGAGGTGATTGGTACACGGTCCAACCTTCACACCTATTACGCTACGCACATCAGCAGGCACCCCACGCCCTGCAATATTGTCTTCGCGCAGTTCTAGCCGCAACACGACCTATGTTACTTACCCAAGTCTTCCTTAATTAGGATCTGTTAGTTGATCACTTATATTGTTTTCATTTATAAGCATTCATAAAAGTATTTATCAATTTCACGTAGTAAATAAACAGAGTAAAAGTAATGCATAACATCAAAGTACAAATTCAAGAACAGATGCACAGAGTAAACTTCTCTTTATTAACTTTTAATCCCAAGTACAGTCGCGACTCCGCCCTGCGCACTCAGCTGTAGGGGTTCGCGCACTTAGCTGTGGACTCTACTAGGCCTCTACGCACTCAGCTACAAAGCCTCTTCCTACTACTATGACCCAGTACACTTCAAATTCAATTCTAACCTCGAACCATGCCTTCTCTATTCTATCTATCCTTCCTTCTCTTTACACTTAGAGCCTCGCTCTATTTATGCAATCCCATGGTCCGCGGACCATGGGTGGGCCGACACAAATTTACATTAAATTACAATATTTTAGGGCAGACTGCCCTATGACTGATCCTAGACTTCGCACTCTGTGCCCGCAATTCAAAGAGTCTTACAATATAGTTGACCAAAACTTGGGCTTTGAGCCCCAAAAACATGCTGCGGGGGATCCCATGCCCAACACCCACTGAGGGGCAAGGGGCTCCATAAAAATGTTTTCGCTCCTCATGGAGCCCCCACAATCACAATGATACGAGAGGGAAAACACCCCCTTTAGAAATTTGGGTTAGAACATGACTAATCATGCAAAGAAAATAACACATATCCAAAACTCTAGTCATGGATTTAGCTGATCATTTATTATTTTCAGGACCACAAGCATATAGGAAATTAAGTGAATCTTGAGAGGGTTAGTGGATGGGGTCAACAATAGACATAAAATAACATTTGGGAAGATAAGTGAATAGGGTTTTGAAAAGTCCATTAGAAGAATCATTAAGTGTTTAATAATTATGTTTCATCCTAAAACATCATAGACTTGAATAACCAAAGACTTCTTTAACAAGATAATATTGCAGTAGCTACAACATCCTCCAAAATTTTAGCTTCCATCCAAATTTCAGAGCCTTCATTGGTTCTTCCTTTGATGGTTGCAAAAACTCAATTTCACCCCATGAGTTCTTGTGGAGTCTTTTCATCCCTTTGCTTATTTGACCAACGGTCATCTTTTGGCATGTTGATTTCTTTGTCATGCTTGCAATCTTATTCTGGTGAGTTTGATGGTTTGTATTTGTGTGTTTGGGTTGCCTTCACTATGTGAACACCCGTCATACTCACACACAAAGTTGTAAGCACTCTCGCGCAAGTGTCTTCATAGTCATCCAAAGGTCTATCACAAGTGTCGCTCTCAACTCTAAGACAGTCTCACCAAGGGCATGTTTTGTCTTGTTTTCATGCCGGTCTATGTTATCTCGTCATCAAGTATGCTAAGTGTATGATAACAATTTCAAGTATGCACAAGTCCACTTTCTTTTGACACTTAACCATTTTCCTAAAAATTTGTCCGATCAGACAACCCTCTTCAACCAAACCTCGATTGAGCTGCACTGCGCAGTCTCAGCCCTCAGTGACCCTGCTCTGCTGCCCAAAACTATGCATTTCCTGATGTTGTCCCCCAGGTCAACTACACTGTGCAATCCTAGAGGCAAGCAGCATGTCTGCCTCCCAGAATTGCACAAAAATTACCTCCACATCCAAACTGAATTACGCATTTCTCAAGCACATTCATCTCCTTCTTGTCTGCTATAAGCCTACACTTCTCTGAGACCCGGGTCTGCACTATTCCCCAAAACTGGGCAGACATGACCAACTGGTCCTCTACTACCTTACTCTACATTTTTCTCAAAAATTGTGAAGAACTTTCCAACTGAACCTTGTTGCCTTGCTCTTCACTTCCTTCAGAAATTTCGCAGACATGTCTAGCAGTTCCCATGTTGCATGTACTGCATTGTTCTCCAAGATTGTGCAATCAGTCTCAATAGGTCCCTCTACAGTTGCGCTCTATCTTCCCTCCAAATATTGTGCAGAATTGTCCAGTTGTCCCTTTGCAGCCCCACTTTGTATTCCCTTGAAAACTGCATAGAAGTGCCCCTCCTCAGGGTCCTGCCTTGCAACTCACACTAGTGACTTTCACTGCACAATTTTACCTCACAGTGGCCACTGCATAGTTTTTCCTAAAAGTGCAAGTTGTCCTCCTAGAATTCCTCATTCCAGCATGAGTTGCGCTCTATGCTATCTCAGTGAGTTATCCTCCCTCCTATCACTCGGAACATGAGAACAGTGCATGTTAGACTAGCAGGTTTTGGATTTGATCTTGTCTCGTTATGAGTGAATTGTAGGAACAGGTACATTGGTAGATCATGGTGAGCCGAGGAATGGGATGAAGAAGGAGCACACATACTAGAAGACTTGCTTGTGGCTAGAAATACGTACCAAACATATAAATCAATAAGAAAAAGGAACACATGCATTGAACCATCATGGAAGAACAAGACCATCGAAGACCCTGCATCACTATGCCATGTAGAGGAGAAGACAAAGCACACCAAGAGTACATCCATCCCTCAGTAGCACAAAAACTTGATGTGGACACCACAGTCAGCCAGTACATGTCAACAGTGTCATGTCAAGTTGTGTCATGAGTTTCTTTACCACATCACCATTATGACCCATATCTGTTGTAAATGAATGTAATGTAAAGTGAAGTCCAATGAACGCACACAAGAAGTCGAAGAGTCATGTCAATTGAAAATTCATGGAAATTTGAATAGTCATGAGGGTAGTCCAAGCGTCACAAGGGTCAAGCATCACCCTTGGCTATATATACCCCTCCCATTGTATGACCAAGGACTTTTCACCTTCACTCCTCCCACATAGCCTTGAGAGTCTGTAGTATGTTCTTTGAGGAGTGAGGAGTGGCTCCAATGTCCCACTACTGGGACTAGTGATGTATGGTGTACAGATGTGTCTCGGAACTTTTACTTAATTCAAAAGCATGTTAAGGCCAACACATTTTCACATATGCTTTGTATATGTTTGTAAGACTACTCTTTAAACATTTGTAATGCATGTTTGTTGAACATGTACTAATATAGTTGAACTAATCTGGTTATTTTAGTACTTACATTATTGAAGATGTGTTGTATTGTTTATCACTGTTGTCACGTCAGTGTGGACTACTTCACTAGACATTAGACAAACCATTCTTGTTTATTGGTTATAATGACCGTCACCTCGGTTTGGACTACTCTATTGGATGGTGTACGTATTTTCCCATGCACTTTGGTTTTAACAATTGCCACATCCACTATGGACTACTTTGTTTGGTGTTGGACAAACCCGTGTTGGTTTGTGTGTGTCTCTCCCTGGGTGGTACTACTACCTCTCTTATAGAGGCTCACTTTACTGTCTCCCCTTATAGTAAGAGAACCCAGACACAAGTTACATTACGCACTTACTAGGCATACTCACCTCGCTTTTTGAAGATACAAGCATAACATTCTCATGTGTTGAACAGTAAGAGCTAAGGCAAATCTCTAAGATAATGGCATTCGGGCCATCGTACTAGATAAGACTCCTACACCAATCGATGTGAGGTCTAGTTGGGACTTCATACTGGGGAGATCCCATAAATTTTGGCGGGTCCATCACCATCAACATTTCTGGTGCTAGAAGGAGGGCCACCAACAATTTATGGTTGAATGTACTACCAACCCCACTCATCTATCAACTGGTCAAGGTAGTAACACGCACTCCCTCTCCCCTACACGCAACTCTAAAGTTGGTTATTCCTCACCTCTCAGACCCGAATGAGAAATTTTGTATCATCACATCCGCATTGTCTGTCCCATCACCCTTCAATTTGCTAAATTTGTTGGACTGATTCCAAGAGTGAACACTCTTCCCTATCTGTAGAATAAGTAAAAGACTATTCCCACATGAGTGGTAGTCTCATCTATGGAAGAGGAAATCCTCACCACTCTTGAAGAGCTAGAAGAAGTTGTTGAAAATGAAGAGGAACCTCTAGTCTTCTGAGAGGGAGAAGAAGATAACCTCTTACTCTTGGGCTCAGGTTCAGGCACAGGAGGTGGAGGGGAAGTCAACGAAGGAGGTTGAGGTAGAGACAAACCAATTGATTCAGAGGTAGAGCCATCAGATTTAGAAGAAAAAGAGGAGGACAAATAAGAGGACAACATGGTTGAACAAAATCTAGAATGGATGACCTAGGGCCCATTGGCACTCCCAAGTGTCCTGCACAATATTCCAAGACAGATAGAGAAGTTGTTAACAAAGTATGACCCTAACAAGACGGTGAAGGTGGAAGATCACTTAGACACATGCTACCTACATTTGGAGACACTCGAGGTATATTATGATGACGTAGCATGTAGACTATTTCCATGTACCTTAGATGGCAGAGAAACTGCATGGTACCATAGTGTTCCTGTGAACTCCATTTAGAACTAGGGGATGTTCAAGAGAATTTTCCTTGAAAATTTTGTTGAAGACAAAACCCCCACCATGTTGCTAAAAGAGCTGGGTAGTCTCAAGATGGATCAAAAAGAAAAATTCAAAAATTTTAACCATAGGTTTAACCATATCTTGAACAAGTTCACAGTAGACACCAAACCTCATGACTCCATCACTATTGACTACTACATGTCTGCATCGTTGACCAGCATTGCACAGTTTGTCAAGCGAGCTGTGAAACCACACTATTGGAAAATTTCATTGTTGTGGAGAAACACCTGCGTGCTATTTGATTCATTGTAGATGACGAATTGACTAAGGACTCCAAATACACAGGCAAGAGGTCTCAGACTATTGTGAGTAAGGAAAAGGAAAAGGAAGCAAGTGAAAATTAGAACCTTACTAGTCTCATCAAATCCTTGACAACCGAAGTTTCTAAACTCAAACAACAGATGAGCGAGACAACCATGAGTAGTAGGCCTCCCAAGTTCGCATAGAGGAAGAATATGACTTCAGGCAACAACAGTAGCCACCCAGCCAAATCTGCACAAAGCTCTAACCTTGTGCTCAACCTAGATGCAATCACAACAAATCATTACTGCAAGTTCCATAGCGAATGAAATTCAGAGAAGACTTTCCTAGGATGGACCCAAGGAATGAGCGCTCTGGCTACATAGTTGACTGACCAATTCGCGGCCACTGAGTAGGTTTAGTCTTAGGATGAAGACGAAGAAGAAATTGTTGTATCTGATGAAGCTCCAGGTGTTGGGCATGTAATCAACATGTATCAATGTGCTTGTACTACCCAACAGAATACCACCGAGAAGGAGCCTCCGAGTGACTGTCCAAACCCAAATCAAAACAATTGATACAACTTGAGAAGTTCAAGGGGGGGGGGAACTACATTTGAGATACCAAAAGAAAAGGTAAGACAACATCTACTCAAATCAGTTGATCCATCGGTCAACTCAACATAGAAAAATCAAAGCAAGTCCAAGAAGACAGCTACAACAAAAGTTATGTTCATGAGCAGCAAATACAAGAGCATCCCACTAGACAACACAAACACAAGTTTATGCCTAGACATCTTGGTGAGTCTTCCCGCTCTGGACTACAACATTATTGAAATCACGAAAAAGACCCGTGAGAACATATATTTGTATGAGTTAACCAAGATCATAGAACAACAGGAAATTCTTTTGTGTGCACTGGGGAAAACCTCCACAGATAGTGTTTCCTATTCCAGCAAGGGACCAAGTAAGTCTTCTGACTCACTCGCATCCATACTCAACATTCTCCATATGGAGGAAGAAAAATCGATCTGCCCACAGTTTTTGTCGTCATTCGAAATATTCAACTTCAATGTTCACAACTGTTTGGTTGAATCTGGTGCATCAATCAATATCATGCCACTCTATATTTCTAAGAGGATCAATTCTCAATAGAGTAGAAAAATTGCGTAGATCATCCAACTTAATAGAACATGTGTGCCAGCCATTAGTGAAATCCAGGATGTGATCATCCAGTTATCGTTTAATGGACGAGTTCATTAGTGCATTAATATTGTGATTGTGGACATCTCAGAAGCATATGGCTTACTGCTCAACAGAGACTAGTCTGGAAAGCTACAAGGATATTTTGCTACATATTGGTCACACTTATGGCTTATGCACAAGGGTAGAAACAACCAGATTCGAGTGTTGTTAGAAAGTACATGAAACACAATGTGACTCCCTTGGATGGTCAAAATGAACCATTGGCTTTTGTAGTACTCATGTTCAGAAATTTCTTTCTAGAAACACAACTGGGGTGTTATCTTGCACAACCAACACCCACCCCACCAGACACACATTTGGGTCTCCTTCCTTGCCTAATTGGTGAAAATGAAAATTGTACAATAGATTGTAATGTAATAGTAGTAGAGATAGTAGTACTAGTGTGGCAAGCAACCCTTGTATAGATAATATGTGGACCTTATACTTTGACGAATCCAAGACATGGGAGGGCTCTGGATCCAGTTGTGTTTTGACACACCTGTTGCAAAGGAAACATTTAGTCTCAAGCCACTTGGAGTTCGAGTGCACGAACAACACCGTCGAGTATGAAGCACTCGTTTTGGGCTTACAAATAGCCATCAGCCTCATCGTTGTTGTGCCAAAATTTGTAGGTGACTCAGATATTATGGTGTGTCAAGTATGTAACATTATACACTACGTGTCACTCTGTCTTAAGAGTTATCAACAAGAGGTATGGCGACTTATCTCTCAATTCCAAGCTTTCAATATTATTTTTGTACCAAGAATGCGTAATGCAACTGCAAATTCTATGGTGAATGCAGCTACTAGGATGACACCGTTAAGGAATAAATTTTCAGTTGAAATTTTGTATAAGCCATATGTCCCTGATAGCATCACTAATTTACGTGTGTTTTTTATGATGACCAATAGATACTGAATTTCATGGCTAATGCTAAAATCTTCATAGATTTAGCGATAGATGAAGACGAGAATGAGCAGTCTCTGCAAAACACAGTTGATGACAGTAAAGGAAACCTCATCTCCAAGGGTGTGGTATCACTCGAGAAGTTGTATGACTTGCAGAACTGCTTTCAAGGGCCATTGAATGCAAAAACCCACATTTCCACAATCTTGTACAAACATATCAATCTAGGAACAGACAAGGATCTGAAGTTTGTGAATCTTGGTATATGTTGCACACTACAAGAACGGAAAGCTTTTGTCTGCATGTTCAGACAATACCATGATGCGTTCACATGGACATACGATGACTTGAAGGCACATGACACATGAATAATCCAGCACATCATTCAAATCAAAGAAGGGACCATGCCTTTTCAGCAGAAGCTAAGGAAAGTGCATCCATCACTTGAGCCCCTCACACAGAAAGAATTTACTAAGTTGCTAGATGCTCGAATCATTTACAAGGTTCGTCATTCCACGTGGGCTTCAAATATAGTCCTTGTTAGGAAGAAGTTTAGGGAGATCCACCTATGCATTGATTTCTGAAATCATAACCATGCCTAAGGAAAAGATAACTACCCAGTGTCATCTATGGAGCACATATTGCAGATAATATCTGGAGCAGAGATGTTTTCTTTGCTAGACGGTTTCTGAGGATACAATTAGGTTCTGGTAGCAAAGCCTGACAGACTTAAGACAACATTTTGCACCAAGTGGGGTACGTTCGCTTAATGTAGAATTTTGTTTGGTTTGGTAAATGCAGGAGATACATTTCAACGTGCAATGGACATTTCTTTCCATGGCTCATCGGACAAAGCGTAGTCATCTACCTCAATAACGTAATAGTCTTCTCTAGACAACAGTTAGACCACTTGCACCATCTTAAGAAAATCTTTGAGTGATGTCGGAAGTATGGGATATCCTTGAATCCTAAGAAGAGTGTCTTCATAGTTTCTAAGGGTAACCTCCTTGGGCACATCATTGCCAAGAGTGGGATCAAGGTAGATCCGGACAGAGTTCGGACCATCACGTAGATTCCTTACCCCATGAACAAGAAAACTATGCAGTCCTTCCTGTGAAAGATCAACTTCCTTAGAAGGTTCATCTCTGATTCTGTGTAGATTTTCAAACCCATTCAAGAGATGACCAAGAAGGACGTAGTGTACATTTGGGGCAAAATGTAAAAGGAAGCGTTCACCCAAATTAAGCAAGCTATAACAGAGGTGCCTACACTGTATAGCCCAAACTTCAACAAGGATTTCTTGCTCTACATGTTTTCTTCTGATACTTCACTCGTTGTTGTGCTCACTCAAAAAGACGAGTTGAACAATGAACGACCCATATTTTTCATGACTGCGAGCTTGCAAGGACCTGAACTAAACTATCCCGTTGTTGAAAAATAAGCATATGCAGTATGCAAGGCAATTAAACATTTCAGACCCTACCTCTTGAAAATTCATTGCATTGTCTTTGTGCCACACCCAATAGTTAGATTACTGCTTGTTTAGTAATATTGACATCAAGCTAATTCACACCATAAAAGTTCACAGTCTTTGCAAACTAGCAGTGGAAGCAGTACATGCACAAGAGGAAGAAGAAAATCTAGTTTGTTGGGAGCAAGAAATTGAAATGTATAATGTTGAGCAAGCCCCCACACTTCGTACGGAAACTCTTGGTATGCAGACTTGCGCGAGTTCCTTGAGAATGGAACCATTCCCTCTCACTTCTCTATGCGACAAAAGAGGGCACTCTGACTAAAATCTATATCTTACCAATTGGTGCATGGAGTGCTTTACTGAAAACATCACAACGATGTTCTTCTCAGCTACTTAGAGGCACAATATTCAAAAAGGGTGTTACATGATCTCCATGACAGACCAACTGGGGGTCACTTCATGGGAAACACAATAGTGCACAAGGTCATGCGAGCTAGTTTCTACTAGCCTACATTATTCAAATATGCACATGCCTATGCCCACAAGTGTTTGGTATGTCATAGATGTGCTGGAAGAAAATGAAGGTAAGTCGCCCTGCTACAACCTATTGCAGAGGACGAACCATTCCAACAGTGGGGCTTGGACATCATTGGGAGATTTTCCCACATTCATCAAAGCAAGACCGCTACATCTTAACTACCACATATTACTTTACGCAGTGGATAGAAGCAATTCCACTAATATAATTGAATGACCGGGAGGTCATCGGCTTCCTAAGGCAGAACATCATTTCCAGGTTTGTAATTCCTGTATCACTTGTTTTTTACAATGCAAAATACTTTTCTTCGTTAAATATATATGACTTTGCATTGCAAACTGGTATTGTGTTAAAGCATTTTTCTAACTACTACCTATAGGGAAATGGTCTTTCTAAGTCCACACACAAAAATATTATCCGCATTATAAAAAAAACCATTTACTCTGAACAGTGAAACTGGCACTCTGCTTTGGTGAATGTTGTATGGGTTGACTCAATCACACCCAAACCCTCTCTAAATACCTCCCCCTACTTCTTGGTATATGGAAAAGAAGTCATCCTCCCGTTGAATATCTACTTGCCTACTCTCTAGCTATCCCAAGAATACCAAGGCAAGTCATGTCTAGTAGTTTAGCATAAGATGGACACATTACACAAGCTACAGGAAGAAAGGTTGAAAGTAAAATAAAAGTTTATACTTCACCAGAATTGTATCAAGAGATAGTTCGACAGAAAGTATGGAGGGAGTATCAGCTTCAATATGGGTGACTTAGTCTTGAAGTGGGATAAACCCCACAAAGGCAAACACACGAAGTTTTACTCCCTGTGGATTGGCCCATTTACCATTCACGAGAAGCTTCGCCAACACACGTATCATTTACAATCACTTGACGGGAAGATCGACACTCTCCTTGTCAATGGCCAAGACTTAAAATATTATTTTCAATAATTTGGGGCCACGCCCTGCACTGTGTACATACTCCTTTCATTGTTGTTCTATTCTTTGCTTTGCTATTTTGCTTTGCTTTATTGCTTTGTTATTTGTTTTGTTGCTTTTCTTTGCTTTGTTGTTCTGTTGTTTTGTTTTGTCAATAAGTGTTGTCTCGCACTACGTTCTGGCTTCTCAATGTGTATGTGGCTAAAGTTAAAAAAATATTGTGACACTGTAGTGCTTGGCTAGTCATGTGTTTGTCTTCATTGTGCTTGGTTGTAACTTTTGGCCAATGAAGTCTTGATGGAAAATAAGATCCGTCTGTAAGGAAATTTTTGGTCAAACCATGAACCTATGTCTAGTCTAGGAAACTTCATGCCTTACTTAGTTTTATGCTCTGTGTGTTCAAGCTTATCCAACTAGTAGAAATAGAGAAGGGGGGAATCTAAACAAGAAAACCTGAATCAGAGGTATTTACATGCTTCTCTGAAGGAAAACCCTCTTCTTCTCTCAATAAGTTGAGATCCCTCTTCTTCCCCAAAAATAAATAAGTGCTCATGCACATTCCTCTTTCAAAAATAACAAAGGCAAAAGAAGAGAAAGGCTTCCTTCATAGAGAGGTGAAGCAAGAAACTCCACCTGGGTACTGTCCGGGTTCATTGGAAGTTTAGAAATGTTTTTGTTCCTACATGACTCCGTCAGGGTACTATCCAGGCCTACTAGCAACGAGCAACACCAGAGATGAAAAATTATACTCTGAAAATCTTAAGCTTGCGAGCCAAATTACCCTTCCCACTTTGAAACATTGTGATCGGGCTGAATTCTGTGTTGTGTTACACTGAGTTGGTACAAGGTGAACAGTGTTTGTTCATGGGGTAAGTGGGGAACCTGAAGTGATCTGCAAAATGAATCGATACTCCCCAAAAGGGCAAGGACCTGTGCTAAAAATGAACCAAAATAGATAAGCTGGTATTCAACCAGTGTGTCACCAAGTGTCGTAGCGATTGCAACACCGTCCAAAATTTTGGCTTGCATCCAAATTTCAGAGCCTTCCTTGATTCTTCCTTTGATGGTTGCAAACACTTGAGCTCGCCCAATGAGCACTTGTGGAGTCTTTTCACCCCTTGGTTTGTTTGACCAATGGTCGTCTTTCGGCATGTTGATTGCTTTGTGTTACACAACATTTTGTCACTATCCCTGTACTCCCCATTCCTTGATCCTAGAGGACCTCTACAGTGAACCCCGCATGCTTTGCCTTCATGAAGAAACTCCAACTGTGTCCCTCTTCATGAGCATATCATTTCCCTTCTGCACCATTTCCCCTGAAACTTCTGTTTTGCCCAGTTTACAAGACCAGTGCTAATGGCCTTTGTCTCCCCCGTGTCGATGTGCAGAGATTAGCACTACTCCCATTGCCGACTAGAGCGACTGAGCTGTGTTCTATTCACGCTGGTCTTTTTATGGATTTTTTTTTTAAATTAGAGCCAAAGCTTCCAGCTCTAGAAGCTCCGTAACGGAAGGGAGGATGACAATTTGGGCTCCTTTCCACTATAATGATGGAACTACCTCAAGGGATAAGTCCTTCTCCCATGAGAAGAGGATCCATCTCCCATCCATATTTTCTATATAAACCTCCCTCCTTCCCAAGCACAAGCTAGTTTTGTGGCTGAATTTGAGTGTTATAGTTGCAAAGTGTTGATGCTATTTTGGAGTAGACAAGCAAGTTATTACTAGTTGTATCCATCTAGTTGTGTGAGGGAAAAGTGTGTTTTGGTTTGGAGTGAAGCCTAAAGGGAAGAGCTTTAAAATTATTGTTGTTTGAAGCCATCGTGGAATACTAGCAGAAGTGTGTGGGAACCTGGTCTTATCAGAGGAAGACTACAACGTCAAGACAAATGGTTGTAGTCTCTCTTTGATATTAATATATTCAACTATAGATTTATTTCTTACATGTTTTATAATATTACATATCCATGTCTTAATGTTTCTTAACTTGTTAAGTAGGTTGAATTGCAATTTGTCTATTATTATGTTTGTGTTTTGTTGTTGTTTACTTGTTTCGCGAGCTTGAAGAAGGAAGAGAGAGATTGCTGAAGCGAGCAAGCGAGGACATCATCAAGCAGGATAAGCGACCAAGAGGTAGGCCCTCTTGATTGATTCTAACCTAAGGAAACCTTCCATAGAATGTATCTATTGTGGCTAAACCCATTATCGGGCTAAAGGAATTCGTTCATGTCCGCACTTATAATTTTACTTCACCACAAATTGGTGACTCCGCTGGGGATCCCAATTCTTTTGTTTGTCTTGGATTTCATGATTTCATGAGAACTTTTCTAGTTTCACATTTTCCCTTTAGTTTTGTTCCTTTTTTCCTGCTTAGTGGCTAAGTCTAAAATTCATAGTAGCAGACATGGTCCCTATTTTGAAATTTTTTTTATTTTTTCTTATCTATCTCATCCAGCATGCTTAATCCACTGATAGTCATGCCGACCAGCACAAATTGCTGAGGAATAGTCACGTCGACCAGCCTCTGGAACTTGTTGTCAGTTAGGTAGTCGCGCCAATGCCTGTAAGTGAAGATTAGGGCTTGACCCCAATCTTGGCCAGTGTGTTCTTCTCTTGTGGTTTTGACCCTGTAAGCTTTTTGGGTCGTTCTCTCCCTGATTAGAAAGCTACTTTTCATTTGGTTTTGCTTGCTTGTTGGCTTGTCATATTTCTAGTTGATTGATTGAATCATTGGGTGGCCAACGAAACTAGGGCATCTAGTTGGTCGCCCATTCAGTAGTTTGTGAACTCACTAAGTTGGGGTGTAGGTGTGTTTACTCTTTTCATTTTTTTTGGTCCTTTTTGATGACTTTGACCTCTTTTTGGACAAGTTTTAAAAAGTTTCGTTTACTAGCTTGAACGTTTATTTTCCGGCATAGATTACATTATTGGCCTTGTGTTTGGTAAATTCAGTGTTTCATTGATCTGAATGAACTTCTCTTTTCATGTTTTCATCTGCTTGAAGAGCTTATTGTCTTGAAAACTTTTCACTAAAAGATTGTATGCGAAAATTTTGTTTCGTTGTTTCATGAAAAAGTATGAAATTCTAGCTTGTTGCATCATTATGTTACGATAACTTGCATCTTTTAAAAGACTAGAATTGCATCAGCATTTGAAAAAGGAAGAGAATTTTTGTTTTTGAATGGACTAGTAGATAAGTGTTTATCAGGAAATTAGGAATTGGAATGCATTTTTCATTAGTTTATTTTTTGAAAAAGTAAGCTAGTTAAAGATCATTTCGTTTTCATTTGCTTGATTTTTTGCATTTGATTGAGTAGTTTCTACCCTCTCTAGTGTAGGCATTTCATCGAATTGAAAGGATCTTGTCTCATTTAGTTGCATTTGAGGTTTTTCGAGTAACATTGCTAAGACCTGAAAACTGAAACTTAACTCAAGATCAACTCTAAAATGAATTCAATTAACCTAAGGCACATTTGACATTAACGATCATATCTAGAAGGTCTAGGCTAGAGACATGTTCCGGTGTCTTTAAACCTAGCATCTGTCATTAGCTTTGGCATTAGACAGCGCTAGTACAGATTTGTGCTCCCCGTACCGTCGAGTATATAATGGGAGACCCCACTAGGCTGCAATCCTTTTATCCATAGGAAGCCAAGTCAGCTGCCTTCCAAACATGATACACCGAACACAACATTCGGGGAGATTGCCTACTCATACTTTTTGGTTCACCAAGAGGTATTCTACAGTTCACGGTTGCCTGGCAATCCTATTTACTTAGATCATCCAGAGCAGTCATTTGATCTTTTTGACTCATTAAATTTAAAAGATCATTTGAGAACTTGTCCTTTCGAGCTCATTTCCAATCAAAAGTGATAGTCATCTTTGTTTCTTTCTCGACTCTTAAAAAATGAAAGAGCATCAGTCTATTATGCGTCTTAATAATTGATTGCCCATGATCCAAAACATCCTATTGGTATTTTTTACCAAATCGTGAGTTCCCTTAGAAGCGCATTTTAAAGCCTTGAAGTTATTTTTTCCGTAGACTAAGACAATTTCATCGTGGTTGAACCATCTAATTCACCCAATTCCTCTTCCTCTCCTCTGTTGGAAAGATTGTCTGAGGAGTTGTTTCTTGAGTTATCAGAGTCACTCGAGGACCAAAATGTTGAGCTCGCAATTGTTTTGATTGTTCAACCTTTGACATCTCGTCCTCCACCTACTTTCAATACAGGGTCATTTGCTGATCATGGCCTACAATCTCTAAATAATCCCATTCGAACTCTAGAGAACTCGCTGACCACTGATGGTCAGCTTGGACTGGTTATCTATCCTTTGAACCCTCTATTTGATTTTGTTGAGATATCACTGCAGCGTCCTTACAATCCGTACGACCAGTCGGGTGTTCCTTTGGAACTATCCCCTAGTACACATTCGACCATTCGTCATTGTTTGTTTTCAAACATGGAACCCCAAGGCGATGCTCCAGTCACATCTCTGGATGAGTCTGAAGTTTCTACTCCACACATTGTTAAGGGGGAATAATTGCAATTGCAAATTCCTCCCGAGGGTTTCCCTTTTTCGAAAGGTATTCCCACCAGTTTTCCACCCAACTATGTGTCTTTGGGTCACTTAGTTTCAGGCACACCTAGTGCCTCATCACTCTACCATAATCTTGTATGGGCATCAAGCATCAAGCCTACATTAGGTTCGTTCATCACGAACATGACTTCTCAATAGGTTGTTACTTCAGTCCTGGTGCAACCCACTGTTCTGAATACTCTTGTATCATCGATCCCAGTTACACGTCAGTCACAACCGACAGTTTCAAATATTGTCTCTGTCAGTTCCTTTGTATGATTAGTCAATGGCCATATTGTTCCACCTCCTAGGGAGAAAAACCTAAATGTCTCTATGGTGTCAGGTGCCACTAATGTTAGCGGCTCACAAGCTCACATGCTTGGTATAAACCATCCCTCTTCTGGTATTATTTATAACGATGTTGATCCTACTAGATCAAGAAATGTCTAGTACCAATAGGTTCAGAATCTCATTGGTTCGTCTAGATCGAGAAATGTTCAGTATCAGCAGCCCTATGGGGCTCAAGTCCAATACCAAAATCCTTAAGTTCCATATGATTCTCAAGGATTGGTTAATTAACCTTACATCCTCCAATCTGGGCAATACATCTAGCTTGGCTACGGCCAGATTCAATTCGGTAATTTCCTAGGAATTATCCAAGTACCCTTGCAACAGCAAGGACAGCCTTTACAACAAACAGGGCAACCTTTGTTACTGCAAGGGCAACCTTTGTTGTAGTAAGGGCTCTCCATGCAATAGCAAGGGAAAATTATCCTGCAGCAAGGTCACCTACAACACCCACAAGGTCAATCCTTACAACAGTTGCAACAAGTCGTGCAGTAGCAGATGCAATATGCTCCACACACCTCTCAACCCATACCCTCATAGGGCCAACATCTGCAAAGCCAGGGACAACTTTTGCAACCGCAAGGTCAACCCTTGCAATAGCAAAACCAACCAGGGCAGCAACAACCCTTGTATACATATCAACAAGGTCAACCCTTGCAGGGGCAGGGTTAAGGTCAAGTCCTGCAGTAGCAGGCCCAAAACCCTCTTGTCCTAGGTCAATAGGTTCAGAATCCTTTCAGCCAAGGACACCAGGTACAAAACCCCTACGTCCAAGGGCAACAAGTGTATCAACCTTTTGCCCAATGACTGCAGGCCCAAAATCCTTTTGTTCAGGGACAACAAGTTCATCAACCATATGTTCTGGGACAACTGGTCCTATATCCATATGTCCAAGGTCAACATGCTCAACATCCTTTTAACCCATATGTTGCTTATCAACAACCTATACCTAGATAGTTTCAAGGTATTCAAGGTCAAAATCCTCCCAGTGGTCAAGGTAATCTGCAATGGGGGCAACCTCAGATGCCATATGGCCAAAATCCTTACCAATAGGGATGGGCTCCTACATATGGGCCCGCTTATCGGCCTCCCATGCCTTTTAAAACTCAATTACTTTTCTTAGCTACACTCGAGTTGCCATATGTATCGCGCCTTACAAATGATCTGATCCTTCATTCACCATACTGGCCTCCGGTGCCATCCAAGATAGCAAGTGATTGCCCAAAGTTTGATGGAAAATATAAAGAAAATCCTTAGGCCCACGTGATGACATATCACCTCTGGTGCTCGTCGAACTTGTAAGTGGACGATTCCATTCATCTTCATGTTTTCCAATGAACCCTCAGAGGTGTTGCAGCGAAATGGCACAACGAGCTACCTCAAATTACTTACAATGACTTTAACTCTTTAGCCATGGCTTTCCTCACGCATTTTCAGTTGTTGGTTCACTATGAAACTAACACCTGTTTGCTCACATTGCTTAAGAAAGATACTGCAACACACATCTCTGATCACATCCATAAATGGAGATGTAGACATCGCCTAATAAAACTTGAGATAGTTAATCAGTTTCTCACTGAATCGTTTACCAAATAATTCGTTACCCCAATTGCTCATGATATAGCTATGGGTGGATGCCTCACTGAAGAGCAAGCCATCGCTCGTGCCCAGTACTTGGATCTAGTTTACTCTCAGACTGGCACTTTATATGAGTTATTACCCAATGCTCTATGGCTATCATCTGATCCCACATCATCAAAGTCACTAGTTGTTCCTCCCATTGATGGAGTTATTAGTTCAGTGTCCCAGACCCCTACTAAAACTTCTTCCAAATAGAAGTCGGTCTTGAATTTTTCTCCTAACGGTTCACTCAGAATCCACTTAGCCCTAGTAAAGCCTCAGAGGTCCACGTTGTTCAGTCTACCGCAGCGGACAAATCCTCAAAAGGGAAAAACAAAGGCAAAGGCAAAGCTAAAGCTAATGCCCCAAAATAGGGTCCTCCCAAATCGTATGTTGGTAAATCTTCACAACGAAAACCTAAATATCCTTGCCTCGTTTACAAGGAGGATCACTACACTAAGGATTTTCCTCAATGATCCGAAGTTAGTAGCCTGCTCAAAGGGACCCCTGGTGTCCTCAAAAAGCCATTTTTGTCTTAGAAGACTCAAATGGTAGACCAACCCTAATTTTCTTCCTCCAAATCTCAAGTGTTCATGATGAGCATGCCCATTAATGTGGCTACCTGGTCCAAAGATTACCAAACTCCAACTCTGGCAGCTGGGAAAGAAAAAGAAGTTGCACCTTCTTCTTCTACCCCAAGTTCTGGCCCTCTACAAATTGAGCACCCTAACCCTGATTCTGCTACATTGCCACCCTCTCAAGGCATGCTGCGGAAATCCTTGTATAATCCCAATGCCAGAGCTACTCAACGCTGCAATATTGTTGAGGATTTGGCTTAGGCACAGTCAGCCATGTCATCTCTCGAGGTACTCCAAAGCTACCCATCGTAACGAAAATTCTTGCTATTAACTATCGGGGGCATCGATCCCAACAATTCTAATATGATATGTTTCGATCTGGAGAAGCATTTTCCACATCTCCCTCATCAGATTGCCTTTCTTATTCAGGTAATCATCAATGAGAAGACCATCCACCGCACTATCATTGATGAAGGTGCTTCCACCTGCACCATGTCAACTGCATGTTGGAAGGTTATTGGTTCCCCTGCACTGAACCAGTCTCCGAACACTTTGGAAGCTTTTGATGGGCACAATTCGCAACCCTTCAGTGTCTTACCTAACCTTGCAATCACCCTGGAAGGAAAGACAGTGTAAGTCGAAGTAGAAATTGTTGACACTAATCTCAATTATAATATTCTACTCGGCCGAAGTTGGACTCATGCCATGCATGCCATGGCCTCCTCCTTCTTCCGTGTGATTTTTTTCCCCATCAAGGGAAAATTGTCACTGCCGATCAGCTGTCTTTCTTTGCCTCTTCCTCATCGAATGGAAATGTTCCATACGTCAAGCACTCTGGTGCTCCCTGTGAGAGTGTGGGGGCAGGTCTCTTCAAAATTCTTCCTTAATGGGAATTTATCTAGCCCCACCTCCTCATGTTGCCTCTATCAACTTAATCTCAGTCAAATCTGATCCCTAGGTCATACCTACACCAGATCTTATTGATACTTGGGGCGAGGTTATGTTGCTTAGTCCCACCAAAGTAAATTACGTGGAAATTGTTTCAGCTTCGAACTCTGCATCCTCTAATTCGCATGTTTCAAAGACATCTCTTGATATATACTCTCAATCCCCCTGGCTTGGCACTTTGGAATCATTCGATCCCTTAGCCAAAACCTTCCTCACTTACAAAGGTATCATGGAAATCATGTCTCTCTAGGAACCACCATGGATTGATACTCATCATCTCTCCTCCTTCCTGCCTCGCCTCACAGTCATGTCTACCACTTTCAAAGAGTCCCCTTCTCTATTTCCACCATCAACCATTACTCATGAAGCATGGTCAGAGGGAAATTTGGGTAATATTACCCAAATGATGCCAATTGACATTTCTATCAAATCTGGTGTCATTGAACATGTTCATATTGGGGTTTCTTGTTCTTTGGATGAGATCAAGTCTTACACTCATCTATTTCAGGAATTATGTGATGTGTTTGCATGGTCTTATGAAGAAATTCCTAGCATTTATCCTAGCATTGTGGCACATGAAATACCAACATATCCGCACGCAAAGCCTATTCGTCAACGGCTTCGCCCGGTGCATCCTAGGAAGGCCACTGCTATTAAGGGTGAAGTTGAAAAGCTTCTCAAGGTTGGGTTCATCTATCCCATCCTCCTTATCGAGATCTTAATCGTGCCTATCCTAAAGACAACTATCCTACTCCCTTCATTGATCAAATCATTTATGAATGTGTCGAGGGCGAGATCTTTTCCTTTATGGATGGTTTTTCTGGTTATAACTAGGTTAATATCGCACTGGCTGACCAAGAAAAGACAGCCTTTATCTATCCATGGGGTATGTTCGTGTACAAGAAGCTCCCTTTCGGCCTCAAAAATGTTGGAGCCACATTTCAATGGGCAATGTCCTACGTGTTTCATGATATTCACAACATTGTCTAGCCTTACTTGGATGACCTTCCTGCCCATTCTTGTAAGCACCAAGATCACCCAGACCATCTTCGGCAGATTTTTCTACGCTGTAAACACTATAACATATGGTTAAATCCACACAAATTTGTTTTCTGCGTGGAATCAGAATGACTTCTTGGCTTCATCATTTCCAAGGACAGTATTCGCCTAGATCTGCTAAAAGTCGAGGCCATTGTAAATTTACCCCCTCCATCCTCACTGCACCAACTCTAGAGCCTGCAAGAAAAGGCCAACTTTATCTGTTGTTTTATACCCAACTATGCTAGGCTAGCCACAGGATTTACCTGGTTACTCAAACAAGGAATTCCCTTTGCATGGGACGAGGTGGCCCAAAAATGTTTTGATGATCTTAAGGACATCCTCATAAATGCTCCTCTATTACATTTGTTGTACTATTATCGAGATTACTTCCTTTACCTAGTCGCGGCCCCTATTACCATTGATATGGTTTTGGTCCAAGACAACGATGAAGGCAGCGAACATGTAATCTACTACCTTAGTCGGAATCTCCTCAACACTGAAACGCATTATGCACATGTCGAGAAGTTGGCTTTGGCTCCTTTTCAGGTTGTTCAACGTTTTTGGCACTATATCCTTTTACGTACGACTACAGTGATTTCTGAATGCAACCCTATGGCCTATATCTTGACACGTCAGTTGCTGAGGGGGCAATTATTCTAAATGGATCGTTATCCTGCAAGAATTTGATTTGGTCTTCACTATAGCCAAATCTAAGAAGTCACTTGTTTTCATTGAATTGATTTGTTCCCTTCCCTCCAAAGCTCTCCCTGCTACTGCAGATGAACAGCTTCCAAATGGGACCCTTTTCTTCATAATAACCCTTGATCCATGGTACGGTGATATCATCGTGTATCTCCAAACCTCCATGTTTCAGTCTGCGTTGACCAAGGATGATCGTTGAAGGATTCAGCATCATTCCCAACCTTACCGTATTATTGGCAATATTTTATACCGTGTCGATGTCGATTCAGTTCTTTGCTGATGCCTTACGATCGAGGAAGCTAAAAGAGCTCTCAATGATTGCCACTCTGGGGCATGTGGTGGTCATACATCTAGTTACGCTATAGCTCAAAAAATCTTTCGTGTTGGTTATTTCTGGTTGTCTATCTTCAAGGACTGCATTCTCGATGTCTGTAAGTGCCACGAATGTCAAATTTACCAATGCAAGATGCGTACCCCACCCAATCACCTACACCCTGTCATTACCGTTGGTCCCTTTGCCAAATGGGGCATCGATTATATCACATGTAACCCTCATTTGGCCGGGGGGCATGGCTATATTATCGTCACTATGGATTATTTCACCAAATGGGTCGAAGTGATGCCTACATATTCTGCAGATGGTAAGACGGTGGCTTAATTCCTTTTTAACCATGTTACTTGTAGGTTTGGTGTACCCCAAACAATTGTCGCAGACCATGGCTCCCATTTCAAAGATTACATGATGGCAGAGCTGACATTTGTATTGGGCTTGCACCAGGATGGCTCGACCCCATATTACCCTTAGGCCAATGGCCAAGTTGAACCTGTGAATAAGGTTTTGGTCACCAGGCTTTAGCGTACTATTGGGATGCACAAATCAAATTGGCATCTCATGCTCTTTTCAGCTCTGTGGGCCTACCGAAAATCAACCAAAGATGCAATTGGTTTCACACCATTCCAGCTGGTCTATGGTTTGGAAGCAACATGGTCGATCGAATGCGAGGTTCCTTCACTCAAGTTAGTTGTTGAACTCTTCCCCGAAACATCACTTCAAGAGGAACGCCTCTTATATTTAGAACAACTGGACGAGACTCGCCATCTCGTTGCCTTGGTCATTGAAGCACAAAAGAAACAGGTCAAATCCCATTTCGATTAGTCGGTCTCCCCTTGCGCATTCTCTAAGGGTGATTTGGCCCTATTATACGACCAAGCTAACGATAAGCTTGGTGCAGGCAAGTTCGAACCTATGTGGCATGGGCCCTATATCGTAAAATGTGTTTTGCAGAGAGGATCTTATGAGCTTATTGATTATGAAGGAAGTCCTCTCGATAAGCCCCGAAACAAGATTTACCTCGAAAAGTACTATGCTTAGGTCGTCTTGCATGGTTACTTATGTACATTAGTGTGTGATTCATTTTTGTACAACATGGTTTTGTGTGATAGTTTTCAAACAACTTTCCTGTATTATTCTTTTCTTGCTTTGTAGATGTTTGCGACTCCTCACGTTGGTTTCACTGATGGTGTTTGTCGTAGTACCTAGAACTTATCATCCACAGCATGGGCTATCTATGACCCTAACAGTGAGTTGATTGACCTTCAAGGTATCTACGTAGGTCGTACAACCAACAACATTACTGAATACAGTGCGGTCATCGAACTATTATCACAAGCCATCGCTCTAGGCATCAAAGAATTGGTTGTCAACTTGGATTCGCAGCTTGTCATCCTTCAACTCAATGGGCAATATTCCGTTAGGAACCCTCAAATATTATGAATGTATTAAGGAATTTAAACTTCTGTGATCCATAACATTGTTTAGAGAATTTTCGGCGAAATCACATAATTAATCATTTGTCGACACGTTTCGAACCAACTAGTATGGTTCATCGTCAGGACAAGTTGAAGAAACAGATCCAGTTTAGCATGTTAAATAGTCTAAGCAGAGACTCCAACGGCTAAAAAGACTAACAGCTACTTTTTGACTCAAGGACCCCAGTCAAATTCCATTAATTAATTTAATAATAATATTCTACTTACTATTACCAATATCCTTCATATTTACTATTATATTTATGGAGCTACGTTAAACTAGGTAAAAAGTAAAATAAATCAATGGTTAGTTATTAAAATAATTCATTAATTAATAAATTATTAATTCATATATATTAATATATATTAATATTCTGATATTATTTTATTAAATGTTTAGTTATTAAACATAATTTATATAAATAATTAAATTATGTTTAATAACTAAACATTTAATAAAATAATATCAGAATATTAATATATATAAATAATATATATATAATAATAATTAATTAATTTAATTAATTAATGAATTATTTTAATAACTAACCATTGATTTATTTTACTTTTTACCTAGTTTAACATAGCTCCATAAATATAATAGTAAATATGAAGGATATTGGTAATAGTAAGTAGAATATTAATATTAAATTAATTAATGGAATTTGACTTGGGTCCTTGAGTCAAAAAGTAGTCGTTAGTCTTTTTAGCCGTTGGAGTCTCTGGTTAGACTATTTAACATGCTAAACTGGATCTGTTTCTTCAACTTGTCCTGACGATGAACCACACTAGTTGGTTCGAAACGCGTCGACAAATGATTAATTATGTGATTTCGCCGAAAATTCTCTAAACAAATTATGAATGTATCTCTGTATCCATCTATTGGAAAGGAATTTTGATTATATTACATATCATCATATTCCTAGATGCATGAATACATTGATAGATGCATTAGCTAATTACGTGTTGGATAGACATTTACTAAACATGTAAAAAGATAAGACAAACCATTTGTATCATAGTAGACAACAAAATACAATATATATACTATATATAATATAATATATATATCTATATATAAATATATATATACTATATATATATATATATATATATATATATATATATGGTGAGAATGTTTGATACATCAGAACCCCAAGAAATAATATATGTGTCTAAAATAACATCAGTGGCTCACGGGCCTCATACATCCGTGGCACGCAGGCCAAAAAAAATATGTAAGTGCTGGACCTAGGAAGTAATCAACATGGTGGTCATGCTAGCATGAGACGGCTCGTGAAACGTGACTCAGCAGTTGGCAGGTCTGATCTGAGACTCCCACTGTGTGCCTCTGGTACCAACAGGGCATGTCTCCTATCATAGCATACTCTGGGATACCATGAGTTAACCCCTCAAGGTTCCTCGTGATCTCCTCCTCATTGTCACTCCCTTCCTGATAAGGGGCGACAGCGTCAATATGGCGGGGGATAATCCTGGCTATTGGGGACATCCTAGCTAGTCGCTCTGGTCCAACATCTACGTAAACAAGAGAAATGTTATAAGCACATGTATACCAAAAAACAATTAAAAAAGCTCAAAATTAAAAATTTGATTTTTTCCCTTCGTCATCGAAGTCCTCTCCATCTGGTAAGAGCATGTCTGGATCTCCACGGAAGTTAGTGCCGCTATATGGCCAGTCCTCCGTGATGTTCTTCTGTCATCATAGCCATGAGAAGAATGCAGGGCAGTGTTCGGCAAGCAGGGAAGATATGCTTGCCCCGATCGGACGTGACCCATACAAGTTCATTCGCTCACCTCTACAAGACAGTCCAGTGATGAAGTAGATATCTGAAGTAGTCAACTCCAGCTCCTGGTCGCCAATGACAAAAATCTCCCAATTAATTTCCCAAAGGTTTATCAGGTATCGGAGCAACTCGGGCTAGGCCCGCATCCCTAGTGTAAGGAAAAATTTGAGGAGCCTGCAAGCCCTCAAAGCCTCCAGGAAATTTGGGTCATTCATTGCTTGGGTGTCAACATCTTCATGTTCCCTTTCCTTCCAATCCACCATTTTTCGGTGATTCTCTCCTTCAAAATCCATTAATTTGAGTCAATAATCATCCTTGGCACATAAAATTCAAGATTAAACGGACAGTTTTTTAGAGCATAGGGTTTTTCCCTATCCACATCATTGACACGCTTGTTTTAAAAATAGTTGTGCTGATCAATGCGGATGGCTTTGCTAATCACCCTCGGTCGGCGTGATTCCGTGCCCGAAAATCGCGCCGACCGAGGGCGAAAAATATTTTCAAAAACCTCCCTAAAAATCCAAAAAAAATGACTAAAATCATAAATAAATAGCATGAAAATGGAGCTCATGGCTTCGACTGTTACCTGGAACTAACAGCTCGTCAATTGACCTCCTGGATCTCCTGCAATCTGCTCCGAAACAATTAGGGAAAAAGTGGGTAAAAAGTCTTAGCAGCAAAGGTAAAATGGTAAATGGTAAAAATATATTTACTTTTCCCCTTTTTATTCATTTTTTCATGAAAATATCAAGTTTTGTAAATATTTTGACCTTTTTTGCCTCAAGGACTTGATAATACACTTTACCTTACTTTCGCAGTGATAGGTGATGGATCTTCAACGATGGCGATGAGTCACGTTTCAACTATTTTCTCGACTCATTAAACTTATATGAAGAGATTGCTGAGTATTTTTTCCCTTTTTGACTCATTAAAGAGAATAAAAATGGGGGTCCACTTTCAGCTCTTTTCTGACCCTTTAAAAGCAAAAAGATGGTCGATCCCTTGTCTTTTCGAACTTGTGGATGTGAAACATCATGCGCCCAGTATAAGTTTACCCCTTTTTCGAGCTAGGAAGCACTATTTACAAAAAAGGTACTCCTTGACTGAAATGGTCAATCGATTCTCTCAAGTATCGTTTTCTACCTTTTTGGGCTCGAGAGACACAAATGTACGAAAAGGGACCATGTGGAGTTTTATTTTACGTGTCATTTTCAAACTCTATAAACATGAAAAAGGTACCGAGTTACACCTTTGTCAGGCTAATTAAAATATTAAACAACATCAAATTCATCATCATGGTGGACATGAGCTTCTCCTTCCTAGGGCTCATTAAACTTACTAGGTCAGATTTGTCCGAAGGATGAACTTACAGTGCAAGCATATGCTATCCCCTTCAAGCTTGCAATTAAAAAATAATTGGGGTACTTGCCAGAAATGGTAGGGGAAAATTTGGAAATCTATCAGTCATGTCAGCAGCTCGCTCTTGAATGTGACACTCTTTGCTTCATGTCGGGTTGGGACATCCTCCTTTGCATCGTTGACCTTCCTGGGTTTGCGCCGTTTACTTTTGTCTCCCATATGATCTCTGCTACATCATCATGACCACTGATCCTATGGATCCAAAAGTTGCCAAACTTCCAGTTGTGTCGCCAATATGTTCAAGAGTTGTCCTTCTATAGTTACACTTACCTCTGATTCTCTATATCATCCAAAATCATTTTTCATCCTCTCGTCTCGTGTTGATGATGTGGGATTCATTATGGCTCTCCTTCGACACAGTTGCTTTTCAGCGACTTCAACTCATTATCTGGGAAGTTGACCGAGAGACTCCCTTCCAGTACCTTAGAGCTTGCATGCCCTAATGGCAATTTCTTCGCACTCGATGACAAGTTCACATCATTGGCTTTTGATCGGGTGATTTCATGGGTGTTCGACTTTAGTTCCTGTATTCACATTTTGTGAATTGTGTTGATATTACCTTGAGGACCATTGCCATTATTGGTGGTTTCTCTTGTGCTTGTTAAGTTTATATCATTTACTGGTAATCAAACCACTTTCTAGCATGTTTGATGTCAACAAATCTATTCGCACGCTAGGATCTATAATTTAATCAAGTCGTGTTGGAGCAAGACCCTAGACTCAGATCACAAAAAGTCCAGGTTGCAAAGTGGTGTGACATGATTATGATGATATGCATGTCTCCTTCAAATGGTTGTTTGTGACCAGACCATGAGTTATCATATGTGATCCTTCTCATTATTGGATGGTTGTGACCATACCTTGGTTTCATTATGATCCTCTTCGATGGATGGTTGTGCCCATGCATGGATCCATTTACATGATCATTCTTTGGATGGTTGCTTCCATGCCATGATTCATGTATCATTTGACAAAGATCTCAATTTATGTATATGTATCTATACTTTCTTTCAGGTTTTCCAATGGCAAACCGGTTCCCTGCACTAATCTATAAAGCATCTCATCCCTCACTCCCGCTTGACCTTCACGCTTTAGGGGGCATCTGTTACATAGCATTTTGTCACTGTCCATGTACTTCCCATTCCTTAATCCTGGAGGACCTCTACAGTGAACCCCACATGCTTTTCCTTCATGAAGAAACTCCCATTGTATCCCTCTTCATGAGCAGATCATTTCCCTTTTGCACCATTTCCCCTGAAACTTCTGCTTTTCCTAGTTTACAGGACCGATGCTAATGACCTTTGTCTCCCCCATGCCAATGTGCAGAGATTAGCACTACTCCTTGCACTGACCGGAGCGACTGAGCTATGTTCCAATCGTGTCAGTCCTATTATGGAAAGTTTTTTAAATTAGAGCCAAAGCTTCCAGCTCTATAAGCTCCATAACGGAAGCCTGGTAAATGGTTTGGCCGAATGGGGTCAAGGATGGCATTTTGGGCTCCTTTCCCCTATAATGATGGAACTACCTCAAGGGATAAGCCCTTCTCCCATGAGAAGAGGATCCATCTCCCATCCATATTTCTTATATAAACCTCCCTTCTTCCCAAGCACAAGCCAGTTTTTTTAGATGAGTGTGAGTGTTATATTTGCAAAGTGTTGATGCTATTTTGGAGTAGACAAGCAAGCTATTACTAGTTGTAGCCATCTAGTTGTGTGAGGGAGAAGTGTGTTTTGGTTTGGAGTGAAGCCTAAAGGGAAGAGATTTAAAACTATAGTTGTTTGAAGCCATCGTGGAATGTTAGCAGAAGTGTGTGGGAACCTGGTCTTGTCAGAGGAACATTGCAACGTCAAGACGAATGGTTGTAATCTCTCTTTGATATTAATATATGCAACTATCGATTGATTTCCTACATGTTTTTTAATATTACATATCTATCTCTTAATGTTTCTTGACTTGTTAAGTAGGTTGAATTTCAATTTGTCTATTATTATGTTTATCTGTTGTTGTTGTTTACTTGTTTCATGAGCTTGAAGAAGGAAGTGAGATATTGTTGGAGCGAGCAAGCGAGGACGTCATCAAGCAGGATAAGCAGCCAAGAGGTAGGCCCTCTTGATTGATTCTAACTTAAGGAAATATTCCACAGAATGTATCTGTTGTGGCTAGACCCATTATCAGGCTAGAGGAATTCATTCGTGTCTGTACTTATAATATTACTTCACCACACTTTATCATGTTTTCGATCTTATTCTAGTGATTTTCAAGGTTTGTATTTGTGTGTTTGGGTTGTCTTCGATATGTGAACACCCATCATACTCACACACAAAGTTGTAAGCATTGTCGCGTAAGTGTCATCATGGTCGTATGAAGGTCTATCACAAGTGTCACTCTTGTCACTCTCAGCGCTAAGACAGTCTCACCAAGGGAATGTTTTGTCTTATTGTCATGGTGGTCTATGTTGTCTCATCGTCAAGTATCCTAAGTGTATGATCACAATGTCAAGTTTGCACAAGTCCACCTGCTTTCGACACAGCGATTTTCCTAAAAATCTGTCCAACCAGATAAACCTCTTCCATTGGACCCTGACTGAGCTGCACTATATATTCTCAACCCTCAGTGACCTTGCTCTACTACTCGGAACTATGTAGTGATTGAGTTTGTCTCCCAGGTCAGCTGCACTATACAATCCTGGAGGTGAGTAGCTTGTCTGCCTCCCAAAATTACACAGAAACTACCTCCATGTCCAAACTAAACTGTGCATTTCTCAAGAACAATCATCAAGCCTCATTCTTTTCTTCCAGAAGACTTCACTGCTCTAAGACCTAGATCTACACTATTCCCCAAAACTGCACAGACATGCCCAGTTGGTCCTCTGCTGCCTTGTTCTACATTGTTCTCAAAAATTGCGTAGAACTGCCAAGCTGAACCTTGCTGCCTTGCTATGCACTACCTTCAGACACTGCACAAACATGTCTAGCAGTTCCCCTGCTACATGTCCTGCATTGTTCTCCAAGACTGTGTAGTCAAGCTCAGCAGGTCCCTTTGCAGCCCCTATCTGTCTTCCCTCTAGAAATTGCGTAGAACTGTCCAATTGTCCCCCTACAGCGCCGCTTTGTATTCCCTCTAGAAACTGCACAGAAGTGTCCCCCCTCAGGGTCCCACCTTGTAGCTGAAACTAGTGACTTTCACTGCATAATTATGCCTCTCAGTGGCCACTACGCAGTTTTTCTCAACAATGCAGGTTGTCCTCTCAGAATTCCTCATTCCAGCCTAAGTTGTGCTCTACGTTGTCTTAGTGAGTTGTTCCTCCTCCCTATCACCCAGAACATGAGAACAATGCATCATGCTATACAAGGAGGTTTTGGATTTGATGTCGTCCCGTCATGAGTGTTGGCTTAGTGGGTGCTGACCCAGGTTCAGATTTAGTTGTGCCAAAAAAAACCCTACACTATTGGCCCTTTCATCATCAACCCGCGTAGCGCGGACTGAATTCTCACCTGAAGCAGTATGGGGGGATGCTGGAACCAAATTTTTGCATCCAGAGATCAGTATGATGTCCTGTGATGTCCTAGATCTTCCCTCACGCAGATCTCTAAGCCCTTATGGCTTAGCACTGTAATTCCCTTCAACTGGGCCCTAGGCCTCCTCGAAGTTCTATGATCGACTTCTACAGGACTTTAATAGATAGGTTATCTATTTATGCACATCATAGACTAATCTCAGATGGGAATCTACACAGACTTTCTAAGTGCTTAATAAACTTAAGAGAAAGTGTTATAACCTTCGTGTAAAAACTTAACCTGCATTGCATTTAATTAAAGAGATTCATCCAATAGATTTGTGCATCAATACATGATTAATTCATAAATACATTCTTTTATCACAGCATAGGTCACAAACATAAACAACAGAAATAACACATGAACTTCTCCAACAATCTTCTTTATTGATCTTCAATGTAAGGTTACAAACTCAAAACTTCCCTATGCACTCAGCTGCAGGGGTTCGCGCACTCAGCTGCGGACTCTACTCTAGGCCTCCATGCACTCAGCTCCAGAGCCTTTCCCTTATCTTACAACTCACTTTCCTCGTTATCTCCTATTGACCCATTACATTCCTCATTATCTCCTCTATGACATGCCATAGACTCTTTAAGACACGCCTATTTATAGCTTCCTACATACAGTCTCATGGTCCGTGGACCATGGGTGGATCTCTAAACTGACTCGATTTTACATAATCAAGGGGCTAAAGACCCTTTTTACTTTTAACTATCTATGCGCTCATAAATCGCAGAGACTTTTCATCTTTTTACAAATTTTACATCAAAACTTGAGTTTTTAACCCCAAAACTAACCCGGGGGACCCCATCCCAATAGGCCCCAACACAAAGGTCGTGACTCACCCTCAAGTCACTCAGCTATCACAGTGATCTTGCTGCAAAGATCCCCCAGTTCCACCTACATAACTGCTACCTCAGCAGCGCTCTGCATAGCAGCCTGCTTCACTTATTCGATAAGCTGCACCATAGTTGGTCCTTCATCAGCCAACTTGATCTTTTGTTGGGTGAGTTGTAAGTTCGTTAGCTTCTCCTGAATGTTGTTCACAACCTGGTAAGCTTTGTCCAACCAGGGCTCCATTCTAGCCTTAAGCAAGGCCTCCTTCTTCTGCATTGTCATTTTTCCTGCATAATGTCCTCCCGCAACCCCTCCATGAGCTTCAGCAAGCATGCTATTTCGTTCAAAATCAGGCACATACTATCGGAGTATCTCGTCTGAACCCATTTTATATAAATGTCCTACAATTACTAAGAAATCTATCACGCGCACTACTAACGCTTTCTTATGTTGACTAGTGTATCCTTCTGGAGTCGTCCCTATAGTCAAAAAGTGGATAATATCTACAAAATGGTTATCCACTACGCGCACCGCAAAGAGTTGTCTGTCAGGAAGCCCTTCCTCCATATTAGTAGGCTCCTCCCCTGTTTCATTCCGCGATAGATGGTCGAGTCTTGCATTCAACCCTCCTGGCTTCACAATTACCTCAAATTCATATTCCTGAAACAAAAGTAGCCATCTGCATATCTTCCCCCCCAACACAGGTTTATTGATTAGGTACTTCAAGGCAGAGTGGTTTGTGTACATCTTGAAATGTCCACCCAACAAATAGTGTTTGACCTTTTGGAATATGTACACCATAGCCAACCCTTTGTGCTTTGTCGTTGAGTAATTCTTCTCAGCCCTTGATAATTTCCTGCTCGCAAAGGCTATAGGGTGATCCATCTCTCCTTTGTCAGCCTGTGTCAGCACTGCTCCCAACGCAATACACAAGGCATCAACATGTACATGGAATTCCTTCTTCCAATCCGCAAAGACCAAGATTGGTTTGGTGACAATCTTTTCCTTCAAGACATCCAAATTTCGCTGACATTCTTCATCCCAACAGAATGTAGTGTCCCTCTTCAGCAACTTCTCCATAGGCGCGGTAATCTGAGCATAAGCCTTAATGAACTTTCGATAATACCTAGTATGGCCCAACATTGCACATAGTTGTTTGACAATCCTCGAGGCCTCCAAATTGACTATTACCACAATCTTGGAAGGGTCCATCATTAGTCCTTGTTTGAACACCACATGACCCAGCAAAATCCCAAAGGGGACACAAAATAAGCATTTCTTCAAGTTTAGTGTGATCTGATATCTTCGGCACGTCTCCAATGTCAAGCATAGACTAGCTACATGGTGCTTTACTAACCCAAACACTGTCCAGTCATCAAAAATACACTTCCAATAACTTGTGAATAAATTCCTTAAGCGATGCAATGACTACGGCAAGAATATCGTCGGCACATTCTTGAGTCCAAATGGCATTACAATATATTGGAAACACCCCCATTTCGTCGCGAAGGTTGTTTTACTCCTGTCTTCTGGCGCGAAATTAATCTGATGGTATCTAAAGGACCCATCTATGAATGAGTAGGCCTCCTACCCTCCAACATTATCCAATACCTCATATGTAAACAGTGTCGGAAAAGAATCATGGACACAGGCATCATTAATCTTCCTAAGATCTACACAAATTCGTATTTCTCCCTTTTGTTTCTTTTCTTGGACTACCATTAGTCTCACCCAATCAGATTCCTCCACATGTTTGATAATTTCTGCCTCAATCATCTTGTCCAACTCCAACCAGACCTTTTCGTTGTATTTGGGGTTAAGGTGATATGGCCTTTACTTAATAGGCTTCGCGTCCAGCTTCAAGGTAATCTTCATCATGCCCAATTCACCGATGATGCCTTTCAGGTCCAAAAATTTTGTAGGAAACAAATCCTGATATTCGCGGAGCAACTCAGCAACTTTATCCACCATGGCATCATCCCAGTAATCCCCGATCTTCGTAAATTTTGGCTCTACTTTAGTACCATGTTCACTTGCCTAGTCTTTAATGGCACAATGATGTTTGGGTTCTTTATCTGTGGACCTTCAACTGCGCGATGGCCTTCTACTTCTGGAATATTGATATTCCTTGGTTCCTAATCCTCCCCTTCAGCAATCACATTATAGCATTCCAGTGCATGGTGTAGCTGGGTGCTCCAGTCTGGCTAAACCAACTCCAAAGGGTCTTGCAGTATTCTGAAGATCATTGCCTTAACCTCCTGCAGAGCTTCATCAATGCTTTCGAACCCATCTTCAAAATTAAAGGTCATTAAGAACCCTTCCCTTACTATATCCCACTCTGTAGTGCCATGGCGAAGCTCTGTTTCCAGGTACCAATTCATAGGTATTATATCCAAAGTGTGACAGAATAAATGCACCCATTCTAGGTGCAGCTCTGTTCCATAAACTTTAGCCCATTCCACTAAATGATTGTGCAGATCATTTCTCCCATCATATTTCTCAGTTAGCCAAACTTTTTGGCGACCAAATCGCAACCTCATCATCCTTCTGTAATCCCTCCATTCTTCAAAGTTATCCTTGTGCGTACCCTACCATCATGCGGGTGTATCACGTAGTGCCAAATCCAATGCTTGGAAGCAATGATCCTTAGGGACTTCCCATTCAAAGGCATCCAAAAACTTATCTATGTTAGTTAAACCATCATAATAGGGAAAATTTCTTACCTTTGATAACACACATCGCAGTGATTTAATCATTATGTTGCAGCGCAATGTAGATACTTCGTGCAACCTATTCTACCAATGCTTCAATTCTTCATCTAAATCTAAGGTACAGGAGCTTTCGTGGTCCCATACAATATGTCCATCAACTTTCGGATTAATCTAGTCTTGGTCTCATGCTGTAATTTTATATATCTAATCCAAATCATTATCATTGTCTTCATAGTAACGAAATGGTTCAGTATAGTGTGGTCCTTCTGCAGGGTTAACGGTACTACAGTGCGGAGTGATTTCCTTTCAAACGACATTGTCTTCTTCTTCAAGTTGATGACCCCGTTCATATCAATAGCCTAATCAATTCCAAGGAGTGGAGGGTGTGGATTTTTGTCATCAACAATTTCTATTACTTCGAAAACCGGCGCGCTCGCACCTTCTATATCCATGGTGACTCCATGTAATCATCTCATAGGGATAATCTTCTGCTAGTTCGCCATCCTCAATTGAATTAGGGACCACTGCAGCGCAGGTCTCTCCATTCCCTCCCATGTCTGTTTAAGTAAAACATTCGCATTAAATCCAAAATTGAAAATAACCTGGTCCATCTCATAGCCTCCTATCTGCGTGGTGAGCCTCATCTTGTGCCCTGTTCTTGTCTTATGTTTTCCAATCTTAGGGACTACGTGATGTCCATCAGGAGCATTTCGTTACCAGCACACTTGTTTATCAAATCTTGTATCCCCTTCACAGCTTTGTTAACACGCAACAACTTCATACAGGTCTCCAAGAACATGGTGAATACAAACATCAATCTATGTGGGCGCACTGGTTTCTGGTAGCTTGTTCTGACTGCCTGAGGTGGATGCCTCAATGAAGCTTTTCTTCACCTCCATAAACATCTCCTTTGTGCATTCCAGATCGAAGCCAACTTCCTTTTCTGGCACCTTGCGGACCCACCCATTCTCTTCAGGTTGTTTTCCTTTATCGTCACCAATTGTTATTCCACTTCTCATCACGATATTCACATTCGGATCTTCCTCGTGGGGCTCAACCCTCATCATCTGCAAGTTTTAGGTAGGTTGTTGAGGCTGCACCTTCTTCTCCTACATCTTAACTATCAACACAGGGCATTCTTCTATTGTGTGGTCAAACTAAGTGCAGTATTGACATGACAGGCATGTCTGATTCAGACACTCTCGTGCATAGTGTCGTGGTGTCCCACAATTATAGCAAATGACATGCCCATGACCCCTACCAAATCCTCCTCATCCTTGGCCTAGTCCACGCCCATGATATCCTCCGTACGCTCCCCCAGCGCCCTGATCCAGATGCCAATTTTCTGCTTGCATTAGATACGTAGGCGTCCTTTCCATCATCAATTCATAGCTACGGCAGTGGCACTCATCATGGCCCACTGATTTGCAGAAATTGCAAACAGTTGTTTTGGTGTCTGCACAAACTTTTGCAGCAAATGACAATTATCTATTACGTGCTTTCCGTCCACCTGACAAATAGCGCACCATAACGCAGGTCCCGCACTTGGGCCTGTTGGAGCTTCCTGTCTCAGGGGCATTGGTCCTCCCCTATAATGTAATTCGCGAAGACAGGGTAGTGGTCTTTATCATGCCCTTGAATTTTACACTTGAGGCACCAGACCTCCTCACACACCTCTGGCATGCCCTCCTTCCCTTTTTAAGCTTTGGAATTCCAAGCAGAGATTTTGCAATTGTGAGTGAATTTGTTGAACTCCCAAAGATACGTCTTGAATATGCATTTTGTGAAATCTCACCGCAATTTCCAGAGCTACCACCCAAGTTTCTATCTTCTGCTATGATAAAGCAATCCTTAGGTGGGGCAGGAGCAAGGCTATAAACCATTCGCAGTGTTGACTATTTGTGAGCTGCATATTAGCTTCACAGATCACACACTTCAATCTTTGATCTAACTCCTAGGGCATTTCATCGGCCATCATCGTGATTTCCTTGAACCCAACTACTGATTATGAATCAGAATTTGGCTTACCGAACTCTTTGTTCAAAGCGGCCTGAGTGTCTGCTAATGTCGCCAATAGATTATCGGTGCAGTACTTAATGTACCATGTCGCGCGCAGGGCAGTAACCAACTACGCCTTCTTTATATTATCATCTATAGTTTGTTGTGCCATCCACACAACGTTCTCAACAAAATAAAACTGATCTGAATCCTCACTTCCTACGCCTTTGAAAACTGGCAACTTCATCGTATTCAACGTGTTAAACGGTGGTGGTGGCGGCGGCAGTGTGGGTGAAGGTGTATGTTTTGGAGGTTAAAGTGGACATGGTGTGGATGGATGATGTATCCATAGAAAACACTGCCTTATCAATTAGACAACACTCCGTAATGAGGCTTGTACTGCTCCCTTGTCGTCACTTGAAGGAGATCCAATCAATGGGCTATATTCAGGCACTGCTTTTCCTTGATTTCTAAAGCTTCATGCACTCGTATAGTTCATTGGGAAAGGTGCAGAAGAAAATTTCGTGTATATTTGTGTACAAATATCTGTCCAGACTCATCTATAAATGGTTTTAGAAAAGAATCATGGACATAGGCATCATTAATCTTCTTAATATCTATGCAAATCCATATTTCTCCTTTTTGTTTCTTTTCTTGGACTACCATTGGGCTCACCCAATCAAATTCCTCCACATGTTTGATAATGTCTGCCTCAATCATCTTATCCAACTCCAACCAAGCCTTTTCCTTGTATTTTGGTTTAAGGTGATATGGCTTCTGCTTAATAGGCTTCGCATCCAACTTAAAGGTAATCTTCATCATGCCCAAGTCATCAATGATGCCTTTCAAATCTGAAAATTTTGAAGGAAACAAATCCTGATATTCGCGAAGCAACTCAACAACTTTATCCACCATGGCATCATCCCAGTAATCCCTGATCTTCGCAAATTTTTGCTTTGTTTCAGTACCAATGTTCACTTTCCTAGTCTTTAATGGTGCAATGATGTCTGGGTTCTCTATCTGCGGACCTTCAATTGCGCGATGGCCTTCTGCGTCTAGAATATTGATATTCCTTGGATCCTCATCCTCCCCTTCAGTAATCACATTATAGCATTCCAACGCATGGCATAGCTGGGTGCTCCAGTCTATCTAAACTAGCTCCAAAGGGTCTTGCAGTATTCTGGATATCACTGCCTTAACCTCCTGCAGAGCTTCATCAATGCTTTCGAACCCATCTTCAAAATTAAAGGTCATTAAGAACCCTTCCCTTACTATATCCCACTCCGCAGTGCCATGGCGAAGCTCCGTTTTCAGATACCAATTCATAGGGATTATACCCAAAGTGTGATAGAATAAATGCACCCATTCTGGTTGTAGCTCTGTTCCATAAACTTTATTCCATTTCGTTAAATGATCACATGGATAATTTATTCCATCATTTTTCTCAGTCAGCTGAACTTTTGGGCGACCAAATCACAACCCCGTCATCCTTCTGTAATCTCTCCATTCTTCAAAGTTATCCTTGTGCATACCCCACCATCATGCGGGTGTAGCACGTAATGCCAAATCCAGTGCTTGGAAGAAATGATCCTCAGGGAATTCCTATTCAAAGGCATCCAAGAACTTATCTACGTCAGTTAAACTATCATAATAGCGCAAATTTCTTACCTCTGATGACACACATCGCAGTGATTTAATCATCATGTTGCAGCGTAGTGTGGATACATCGCACAACCTATTCCACTAATGCTCTAATTCTTCATCTGAATCTGAGGTACACGAGCTTTCGCAGTCCCATGCAATCTTTCCATCAGTTGTTGGATTAATCTAGTAATGGTCTCGCGCAGTAATTTTATAGATCTGATCCAAATCATCATCACTCTCTTCATAGTCATAGACCGATTCAATATAGCATGGTCCTTCTATAGGGTCCAACAGTACTACAACGCGGAGCGATTTCCTTTGAAACGACATTGTGTTCTTCTTCAAGTTGATGAACCCATTCATATTAATAGCCCAATCAATTCCAAGGAGCACAGGGTATGGATTGATGTCATCAAAAATTTTTATTACTTCAAAATCAGCCAGTGCGCTCGCACCTTCTATATCCATGGTGACTCCATGTAATCGTCCCATAGGGATAATCTTTAGTTGGTTCACCATCCTCAATTGAATCGGGGAAGACCGCAGCGCAGGTCTCCCCATTCTCTCCCATTTCTATTTAAGCAAAACATTCGCATCAGATCCCATATCCAAAATAACCTGGTCCATCTCATAGCCTCCTATCTGCGTGGTGAGCCTCATCTCATGTCCTGTTCTTGTCTTATGTTTGCCAATATTAGGGACTATGCGGTGTCCATCAAGAGAATTTTCCTTACCAACGCATTTGTTTATCAACTCTTGTATCCCCTTCACAGCTTTTCTATTGCATAGCAGCTTCATACAGGTCTCGAAGAACATGGTGAGTACATACGGATCAATCTTTGTGGACGCGTTGGTTTCTGGTAGATGGTTTTGACTACCTAAGGTGGATTCCCCAGCGAAGATTTTCTTCCCCTCCATAAGTGTCTCATTTGTGCATTCTAGATCGAAGCCAACTTCCTTTTCTGGTGCCTTATGGACCCACCCATTCTCTTCAGGTTGTTTTCGTTTATCGTCATGTTAGCACAATATTCACAGTCGAATCTTCCTCGTGGAGCTCAGCACTCATCATTTGCAAGTTTTGGGTAGGTTGTTGAGGCTACACCTTCTCTACCTGCATCTTAACTATCAACACAGGGCATTCTTCTATTGTGTGGTCAAACTAAGTGCACTATTGACATGACGGGCATCTCTGATTCAAACACTCCCACGCGTAGTGCCGTGGTGTCCCACAATTATAGAAAATGACCTGTCCACGACCCCTACCAGGTCCTTGTCCTCTTCGGCCTCGTCCACGCCCATGATATCCTCCACACGCTTCCCCAACACCCTGATCCAGATGTCGATTTTCTGCTTGCATTCGATACGTTGGCATCCTCTCAATCATCAATTCGTAGCTATGGCAGTGGCACTCATTGTGGCCCACCGATTGGCAAAAACTGCAAATAGTTGTTGTGGTGTCTGTTATCTCAAAATCAGACCTGGAAGGCTACAAACCAGGAAGACTTCAAGTAACTGTTTCAAACCAATCTTTTGACTAAGGCTTAGCCTCCTTAGCCTGAGAGGGCTCTCTCAAAGGGTTATTGATTTTGACTAATAATTAGATGGCTAACTCTTGTGGAATAACATTGACAAATATGAAGGCTGGATAAACATTACATAAGTTTCCATTGAGCCTATGGAGTCAATCATACTTCAGTAAACAATGATACTGCCTTTACATAGAAGTCAGGGCACTTAGCATTTAGATGTTCAGAACACAACTCATATAAAACCACAGTTCATAAATGCATACAGGAAATCAGAGCACAATCAGTGAATTTTGAGTGATTACACATCTATGCAACTGTAAAAGACATTAAGGAAAGAATAAAATCACACATTCTGAACATGGAAATCCTTCATGAATCCTGAGAAGAAAAGCAACCAACTTATATTACTGAACTCTGTCTTTACATAAGCCAAAATAGTACTCTGTTATAAAATTTCCAACCCTG
>APFE030980883.1:258959-289661 GCA_000404065.3 Pinus taeda
ACCATACGCGGTGTTGACTATTTGTGAGATACATATTAGCTTCGCAGATCACACACTTCAATCTTTGATCTAACTCCTGGGGCATTTCACTGGCCATCATCGTGATTTCCTTGAACCCAACTACTGATTGCGAATTAGAATTAGGCTTACTGAACTCTTTTTTCAAAGCGGCCTGAGTGTCTGCTAATTTCGCCAACAGATTATCGGTGCAGTACTTAATGTACCATGTAAGCATGTGATCGTGCTAGGTGATAACCAACTGCGCCTTCTTTATATTATCATCCATAATTTGTTGTGTCGTCCACATAGCCTTATCAACAAAACAAAACTGATTTGCATCCTCACTTCCTACACCTTTGAAAACTGGCAACTTCATCGTATTCGACATGTTGAACAGTGGTGGTGGTGGTGGTGGTGGTGGCGGTGTGGGTGAAGGTGTATGTTGTGGAGGCGAAAGTGGAGGTGGTGTGGATGGATGATGTATCTGCAGAAAACCCTACCTTATCAATTGGACAACACTCCGTGGTGAGGCTTCTACTACTCCCTTGTCGTCACTTGAAGGAGATCCAATCAATGGGCTATATTCAGACCCTAATTTTCCTTGATTTCTAAGGCTTCGTCGACTGATATAGTTCAATCGAGAAGATGCAGAAGAAAATTTCGTGTATTTCTGTGTACAAATATTTGTCCAGCCATTTCTCTTTTATCAAATGTGGATTTATGTTCTCTTGCGCTGCGAATTCGTGGATCTTCCTATCCAACCACTTCTTAATTTCATTTTTGGTCAGATTCCAGTGATGCAACATTACACATCTCTTTATGCAGATCCCAATCCCGGCAACAAAACCATTTTTTGGCTTAGTGGGTCCTGAGCCAGGTTCAGAGTTAGTTGTGCCAAACAAAACCCTACGCTACTGGCCCTTTCAGCATCAACCCGCATAGCGCAGACTGAAGTCTCACCTAAAGAAATATGGGGGGATGTTGGAACCAAGTTTTCACACCCATAAATTAGTGTGATGTCTTGTGATGTCCTAGATCTTCCCTCACACAGATCTCTAAGCCCTTAGGGCTTAGTGCTGTAATTCCCTTCCACTGGGCCTTAGGCCTCCACGAAGGTCTACGATCGACTTCTACGGGCCTTTAATAGATAGGCTATCTATTTACGTGCATGATAGACTAATCTCAGATCGAAATCTACACAGACTTGTTAAGTGCTTAATAAACTTAACATAAAATATTATAACCTTCGCATAAACACTTAACCTGCATTGTGTTCAATTAAAGAGATTCATCCAATATATTCATGCATCAATACGTGATTAATTCATAAAGACATTCTTTTATGACAGTATAGGTCACAAACATAAATAACACATGAATTTCTTCAACATTCTTCTTTATTTATCTTCAATATAAGGTTACAGACTCAAAACTTCCCTGCGCACTCAGCTGCGGACTCTACTCTAGGCCTCCACACATTCAGTTGCGGAGCCTTTCCCTTCTCTTATGACTCATCCGCGCTATCTCCTATTGACCCATTACATTCCTCATTATCTCCTCTATGACATGCCCTAGACTCTCTAAGACACACCTATTTATAGCTTCCTACATACAATCCCATGGTCCGCGGACCATGCGTGGATCTCAAAATCGACTCAAATTTACATAATCAAGGGGTTAAATCCCCTTTTGACTTTTAACTATCTACGCACTCTGCATTCATAAATTGTGGAGATTTTACATATTTTTACATCAAAACTTGGGTTTTAACCCCAAAACTAACCCGGGGGACCCCATCCCAATAATGAGTGAATTGCAGGAACAGGCACATTGGTGGATCATGGTGAGATGATGAATGGGATGAAGAAGGAGCATAGATGCTAGAAGACTTTCTTGTAGCTAGACGAACTTACCTAGCATATCAAGCAATAAGCAAAAGGAACACATGCATTGAACCATCATGCAAGACCAAGACCATCGAAGACCACACAACATTATGCCATGTGGAGGAGAAGACAAAGCACACCAAGATTACATCCATCACTTAGCAACGCAACAGCTTGACATGGACACCACAGTCAGTCAGTACATGTCAACAATGTCATGTTGAGTTGTGTCATGAGTTGTCTCGGCCACATCACCATTATGGGCCATATTCGTTGTAACTTAATGAAATGTAAAGTGAAATCCAATGGACGCACACAAGAATTCGAAGAGTCATGTCAGTTGAAAAGTCATGGGAAGTTGAACAATCATGAGGGTAGTCTAAGATTCACAAGGGTCAAGCATCACCCTTGGCTATATATACCCTTCCCATTGTATGACCAAGGACATTTCACCATGGCTCCTCCCACATAGCCTTGAGAGTCTGCAGTCTATTCTTTGAGGAGCGAGGAGTGGCTCCAACGTCCCACTACTGGGACTAGTGATGTATGGTGTACAAATGTGTCTTGGGACTTTTACTTAATTCAAAATCCTATTAAGGCTAGCACGTTTTCACACATGTTTTGTAGATGTTTGTAATACTACTCTTTAAACATTTGTAATGCATGTTTTGTTAGCCTATACTAAGATAGTTGAACTACTTTGATTATTTTAGTATTTACATTGTTGAAGATGTGTTGTATTGTTTATCACTGTTGTCTCGTCCGTGTGGACTACTCCATTAGACATTAGACATACCATTCTTTTCTATTGGTTATAACGATCGTCACCTTCGTGTGGACTACTATGTTGGATGGTGTACGTGTTTTCCCGTGCACTTTAGTTTTAACAATTGTTGCATCCATTGTGGACTACTCCGTTGGGTGCTAGACATACCCTTGTTGGTTTGCGTGTGTCTCTCCTTGGGTGGTACTACTACCTCTCATCTAGAGGCTCACTTCACTCTCTCCCCTTACAGTAAGAGAATCCGGACACAGGTTACATTACACACTCACCAGACATACTCACCTCATTTTTTGAAGATACAAGCATAACACTCTCATGTGATGAACAGAGAGAAATAAGGCAAATCTCTAAGAAAATGGCAACCAAACCATCGTACCGAATGGGACTCCTACACCACACAGTGTGAGTTCTAGTTGAGACTTCATATCGGGGAGATCCCCTAAACATTGGCAGGTCCAACACCGTCAACAGATTAGTAAAACTAAATTCACTCTTTGAGTTTTTCTGTAATCTAGTATACAAAACTATAAACCTCAAGTACTTCAGTAAGAATATAGACTTTAGTAATTTTGAGATTTATTTATTTTTAAACCCTTATTATGTTATATTGGTTAAGAAATTTGGTTTAAAATAACATAGATACACAAATATACCATAATCTTTATGTAAAAGAGAATAATCACAAAAAAATGATTACTTTTAATAATACAATTATTGATTAGTGAAGTGATATTTATGACTAGATGAAACTTCAACTATTTCATATAATAAAAAATTAAAATAATATTAACTAAAATTACTTCCTAATATATCTTTTTCAAATATTTTCTTATATGCCAGTATAAGAAATAAATATGTTGAAAAGAAGCCTACTATATTTTTATTACAAATATTAACGTATACATATGAAGTAACTGAAATATAAATAGCATGAAAATGAATTTAGTATAGAAAGATGGCATGCCTATAAAGCCTTTTACTATTTCGAGTTTGTAATAGAGAAAGGTGGAAAACCCATAAAACTCTCTACTATTTCCGATGTAAGAGATGGTTGTGAAAAATCAAACATGGTTACCCTAGGATTAATAGTAATTATACTAATCCCATTTTATGGTAATCTCTTCGATTGGGCAAGCCTTTTGATTTAAAAAGCTTACTATATGAAGTTTTAGATAGTAATGATGCTAATCATATTTTATGGGAATCTCTTGGATTTGGCGAACCTTTTGATTTAAAAGTGTACCATATGGAGATGTTTTAGGTGTCCACTCAGTGGAATACTAATCATGCTAATCACAACTTATGAGAATCACTTAGATCTTGCCATGCTGTTTTTATTAAGAAAGTTGGCTATATAAAGATATTTTAGTGGAATCTTTTGGATTTGGCCAAGCTTCTTGAATAAGAATGTTGATTATATGGTTTAGACATGGGAGACCTCCTTTGTTGATTTAGGTATGTAAAAAACATCCATGGAAAAACAAACAAAGGTGATAGAAAATCCAAATATCCAAAGATGCATGTTACATCACATAACAACAAAGTGACTTGCATTGGCTAAAATGAACAACCAAACAACCCCATGGTTACTTAAATTGTATACATGCCTAAGATGGAAAGGTCACTACCCGCCTTTCAAATTACTTGTGAAATAGTGCACGCCATGAGGGTCAAATTTGTATTTTACGGGTTTGGACCATACATAAAGCAAGTGTGAGTGTGTAATGGGCACTAGCCTTTGTTGTTTATATATATATATATATATATATAATATATATTTATTTTTAAAAGTTTACTCATAGGAATATCATGTAACTATAATTCAATTATTTTTTAGTGAATTATTTGGAGTTTAATAAGTTTTATTTTATAATTTTGGGTTTTTTAAAAATAAAAATAAAAAATAATAATTTAATATAAGAAAAATATTAAATTAAAATAAAATTTTATTGGAAGAATACAATTTTATAATTAGATATTGTCGAAAAATGTAGTGAGAAATTTTCAATTTGATTTTGTTTTGATTAAATTGAGAAAATTTGAATTTCCACATCAGTAGACAACTTGGATGCAGTTAACTTGTGTGACATGGCTTGTGTCACCTCACAAGGGCTTCACTGGGGGAGCAATACCATACCACGTGTGTTCACATTGGGAGATATATAATGAGGAAAAAAATACATAATATATTGAGCATATATTGGGGGTAAAGTGTTTTTATATTAGCAGGTATAAAAAATGGAGCTCAAAATTAATGAAAAGATATAAAGGGGTAGAAAAAAATTTAATGAAAAAATGGATACCTACAATATCTAGTGAAAGTAGGGGTTTTTTTAATTGGGAAGGTATATTGGATTTATATTGGTAGGGGGTTAAATAATGTGAATTTTAGAGGTATTTTCCAATATGTAGTCAAATTAGGGGTATTGTTTAGTATGCCATGAACGCTCGTGATATATTAAATGTTTTTTTAGTGAAGCCTCCATGTGTCACCTAGTTTACTTAGTAAATTTGAGTTGGAGGAGTTAGAGTTTAATTAAACATGTGTGATTTCTAACTTGTCGCAATCAAAGTCAGTTGTCTCAAGTTGTTTTCAATTAAACCAGTTCCAACTATTGGAGGAATTAGTGGAAGGTCAGTTGTGGAGTGGGACTTTAGTCAAACACAGTGATCATCCAGTTAACTGATCAATCGACCCAAAATAGTTAGTGCATGCAGAGAATTCAAGTTCCCCACTTGTGGTGGAGATTTCAAGGCAATGTAACATTAGTTGTAGACTAATCTTAAGTGTGCAAGTGTTGCATGTAGTCAGATAATCAACCTTGGGAATTACGCAATTCATTTTGGAGAAATTCCTAAATAATAGGGGCCTAATTTCTCAAGGAATTGCACAAGGAAATAGGGGCTCAAGCAAAGGCAGAAATTGACTAAGTTTGGGTTAGAGCTTCTCAGTGAGCAGAGAGAGAGGTTATTCACTTGCAAGTTGTGCTCAGTTGAGAAAAAGCATTTGTAATACATCTCTATTCATCATATTAATAGAAGCAAGCATTGGGGTTTCTAGCAGATTGCTTTCCCTAGGAAAAATGTTGTGTGCATGTGTATTATTTCTTATTGCATGTCTAAAGTTTTTGTTCTAGATTGTGAATTAACTTCTATAGAGCAATAGAGTAGGTTTTTGTCTTGTGATTTTGATTAAAACTTCATGAGTAGTTGCAAATCTACACCATAATTTCTACATGGTGTCAGAGCAAGATTCACACTAAAATAGAAATTTCGAAGTTATTTCTTAAGAGGTTCTAATTTGGAGTTCAGTGCAGCAAGATCTCTTCAGAACTGAGAACATGGCCTTTAATGGACTGAGGCTAGAGTATGCCTTTGAAGGCAACTCTAATTTCATCTCATCGAGGCAGTATTAGATGACAATGGATTTTTAGAATACATCAAAACAGATGTTGTTAAACCACTGGAATCTGATGCCCAGAACCTTGCTCAGTGGAAGAAAGATGTAACCAAGGCAAGGAGAATAATATTAGAGTGATTATGGGATCACATTGCCTCAAATATCCATGGAAAAGAAACTTTGTTCACAATGTGGAAAGAAATGACAGAATTGTTCGAGAATGGTAGTGATCATAGGAAGTTGGCACTCAAGGATAAACTTCAAAGTATCAAGATGCAGAAGAATGACGCTATTATGCAATATATGAGTAGGCTCACATAATATCGTGATGAACTTAGCAAGGTTGGTGTTAATGTTCCATAAGGTGACATGGTAAGCCTAACCCTTCTAGGCCTTCCCAAGAGCTAGTATAACTACAAAGATTTGGTGAACAGGAGGGAGAAACTACTAAGTTGGGATGCTTATGGTATGATTTGGTACAGGAGGAAATAAGGTGGAATATGAGAGATGGGACTTCATCCAAGGGCGAGGATGAAGAAAAATTTGCATTGGTTGGAAAGGGAAAGAAGGGAAAAGTGAAGAAATCTCAATCCAAACCAAAGTCTAGCCAATGGGGCAAGAAGAAATATTTGTCCAAAATTAAATGCTTCCATTGTCATGAATTTGAGCACTATGCCATGAAGTGTCCACACAAAAAGGTAAGTAAGAAGACCTCAGGAGGACACGTGAAGCCCTGGCTTCAGAGTTCTAGCTTGAATTTACCCTTATCACATACATGGCCAACACAGTGATGGGGAGTGTGTGGTACTTGGACTCAGGGGCAACATTCCACATGACAGGGTGTAGAGAATTTTTCAGTGACATAGACGAGGAAGACCTGCAAATGCACATTGAGTTGGGAGATGACGGAAGGTACATCATGACCAGGGTTGGTACAATCACCTTTCAGAGGGAGTCGAGCTCCCCTTTCAGGCTCAAGGATGTCATGTCTGTTATGGGCCTAAATAAAAATCTCATCTTTGTTGCAGTTTTCGAAGATCATGGTTGCGATGTGACCTCCAACAAAGAAAAGGCATTCTTGAGACACATAGCCATGGGACAGGTGAAGCAAATCAAGGTTCATGTAAAGAACCTGTATAAGCTATATGTCGAAGACTGTGTTGCATTAAGCACAAAGGCAGAGAAGGTGCAAATTCGTGATGTCAGTGAACTTTGGCACATAAGACTTTTCCATTTGCATCATGGCGTCTTGAAGATTATGCAGCAACTAACCACATGCATACCGAAAGAAGCACTTGAGCAGCAGGATGTATGTAAAGGATGTACGTTATGGAAGTACATAAAATCCACATTACATGATTGAGGCAGCAAAGCACATGAAATCCTAGAAAGGATCTACTCTGATGTCCGTGGAACTTTCTCGACAACCTCCACTGCCAGTCACAAATATTTTGTCATTTTTTATTGATGACTTCTCACGGAAGTGTTAGATCTTCTCCATGCGAAAGAAAGATGAGACATTCTCTAATTTCATAGAATTCAAGGCACTCGTTGAGAAATAAATCGGCAAGAAGTTGAATGGTCTCAGGAGTGATAATGGAGGTGAGTACGTGTCAAATGAATTCAAAAAAAAATGTACGAAAGAAGGCATTTGACGAGAGTTGACAGAACTCCACAACCCACAACAGAATGGGGTGGCTAAGAGAAAGATCCATATTATTGTGGGAGCAGCAAGGGAGATGTTGCATGACCAAGGCCTACCTCTGCATTTCTGGGTTGAAGCATGCAACACAATAGTCCATTTGTAGAACTAGTGTCCTCATCAGATTCTTGGCATGATTACATGGAGGAGGCTCTCTTGTGGAGGAAGTCGGATGTGTCACACTTCATGATTTTTGGAGCCTTTGTTTACTGCCATGTATCCAAAGAATCAAGGAAGAATCTTGAGCTAATAGTAGAGTTGGGAGTATTTTTGGGTTACACACAAACTTCCCACAGCTATCATGTGCACTTGTCATCCCTAAGAATGATAGTTGTGCGAAGGGATGTAAAATTTGATGAAGAGAAAGTGATATGGTTTTGTCTTAAGAGGGAACTTAAAATCCCACGAGAAGAGGAGCTTTTAACTCTAAAGGAGGAACCTCAAGAAGTTGTGGAGTAGCCACAAATTGAGGAGAATAAAGTGGAGACAACCATTCAAGCATAATGAGCCATAGAAGGTAGGAAAAGAACCAGGGAAGCTGAGAGACTTGTGAAGGATGTGAGGGAGAATATGGGTGCTCCTTCAAATCAATGCAGGAAGAGAAGTTTTCCTGATCGGTACACTGGCTACCTGGCTCTAATGACTAAGCTTGTAGAGATTGAGTCATCCTCTTCCGATGGGTTGATGCAATGGTGGAGGAATATGAATCCATTGTAAAGAACAATGTTTGGGAAGTGGTCTCATGACTAGTAGATAAGTCAGTTGTGGGTTCGAGATGGATCTTCAAGTTAAATAAGGGAGCAGATGGAAGCATAGAGAAGTATAAGTCCAAATTTGTGGCCAAGGGGTACTATCAAGTTAAAGGAATTTAATATGAGGAGGCCTTTTCTCTTGTAGCAAGGTACTCATCCATTAGATCAATTCTTGCACTGGTTGCATAGATGAGGTGGAAGATCCACCATATGGATATAAAATCAACATTTCTCAATGGGGTTATTGAGGAGGAGGTGTACATCGAGAAACCAGAAGGATTTGAGACATTTGAGCGGGATTCTCGTGTTTGCGGACTCAAGTGAGAATTGTACGTATCAAGAAATTTCCCCATGCTTGGTACACCAAGATTGATATTTATCTCACTAATTTAGGCTTCACCAAAAGTGAAGTGGATGCAAACCTCTATGATATCTTGGTAGAAGGTAAATTTCTTATTATTGTCTTATATGTTGATGATTTGATTTTAATAGGTGATGAGCAGTTGATTAGATCTTTTAAGGAGGACCTTGTAAGGGAATTTGAAATGAATGACATGGGTCTTATCCATTAATTTCTCAGGTTGGAAGTATGGCAAGGTTATGGGGAACTATTTGTCTCTCAAGGCAAGTATGCAAATGAGATACTACAGAAGTTATGCATGGAGAGTTACAAACCCATGGAGGCACCTCTAGCAACCAACTAGAGGAAGGAGGATGCCACTTCAGGTGAAGAAGTGAGTGCTACCATTTATTGGTAGCTAGTGGGTTCACTCATGTATCTTGTGAACACACGGCCATATATGTGCTATGTAGTCAACCAGTTAAGCCAAGCTATGGTTAGGCTAACCAAATTATTTTGGAAGTTAGGTGAAAATGGTTTACGGTACCTCAAAGGCACTACCCAGTTTGGACTATGGTATAAACAGACAGAGGGAGTGAATTTGTGTGGCTTCAAAGATGCAGGTTTGGCAGGAAGTCCATCAGACCGAAAGATTACATCAGGTGGAATTTTCAGTTTTGGGTCCACATCAGTTTCTTAGTACAGGAGGAAGAAAATATTTGTGGAACTCAACTCGGAAGAAGCGGAATACATAGTTGCAATTCAAGCAACATGTGAGGTGATCTAGATGAGAAAGATACTTGTTGGATTATTGGTTAGATGATGGATCCAACTATGATCTATTGTGATAATTATATTTTCATCAAGCTCTTTGAGAATCTTGTTTTTCACAATCGATTCAAGCATATAGATATTCGGTATCACCATTTATGGGACTGTGAGTAGAGGCAGATAATGTTGCTTCAATACATTCTGATAGAGGAACAAGATGTTGACATTTTGACAAAGGCCTTGTCAAGAGGGAAGTTCAAGTTACATAGGTGCATGATAGGGGTGGTTGATAATCTCTTTCTTGTTGTGAGGGGGTGTTGAAAAATGCAGCAATAAATTCTCAAATTGATTTTGCCTTGATTAAATTGAGAAAAATTGAATTTCCACATCAGCAAACAACTTTGATGCAGTTAACTTGTGTGACATGGCTTTTGTCACTTAGTTTACTCAGTAAATTCGAGTTGGAGGAGTTATATTTCAGTTAAGCATGTGTGATTGCTAATTTGTAGCAATCAAAGTCGGTTATCTCAAGTTATTTTTCAGTTAAACTAGTTCCAATTGTTGGAGGAACTAGTGGAAGGTCAGTTGTGCAATGGGACTTCAGGCAAACTCAGTGATCATCTAGTTAACTGATCAATCAACCCAAAATAGCTAGTGCATGTAGAGAATATGAGTTCCCTAGTTGTGATGGAGATTCCAAGGTAATGTAACATCAATTGTAGACTAATATTGAGTGTACAGGTGTTGCATGTAGTCAGATGATCAACCTTAGGAATTGTGCAATCCATTTTGGAGAAATTATTAAATAATAGGAGCCTAATTTCTCAAGGAATTGCACAAGGAAATAGGGGCTCAAGTAGAGGAAGAAATTGACTAAGTTTGGGTCATAGTTTCTTACTGAGCAGAGAGATAGGTTATTCTCTTACAGGTTGTGCTCGGTTGAGAAAAGCATTTGTAATACATCTGTATTCATTAGATTAATGCAAGCAGACATTAGGGTTTTTAACAGATTACTTTCCCTAGGAAAATTATTGTGTGCATGTGTGTTATTTGTTATTACATGTCTAAATTCTTTGTTCTAGATTGTGAATTAACCTCCGCAGAGCATTAGAGTAGGTTTGTGTCTTGTGATTTTGATGAAAACTTTATGAGCAGTTGCAACTCTACACCATAATTTCTACAAATATAAATATCATGTTAAGCATCAATTCAATTATTGTTGTTGTTATTGGTGAAAGTACTTGGATCCCTTTACAATGTATAGGTCATGTAAATAATATAATCAAGGAAACACAACATATCATGTTTGTTTGTATCTTAAAGAAAATAAGCTTGCAAATTTTGGGAAGATAAGATAAAGATAGTTATACAATTTATTATAGATATTGGTCTTCTTAGCATGAGAGTATATTGAGTAGTCTACCTACAACATGATTTATGGCTTTTGATAAAAGTATTGAGTTGTCCATCTAGAACATGATTTACCACTTATAAGTATGTACCAAGGTCGCATTTGAAACTTTAGGTGTGATCGAAAGTTAAAATAGTGTAACTAGATTATGATGTCAAAGTTGTGAGATTGAGATATAAGTGGGTCCAAAAGTACATGACCACACTAACTAATTGTTTAACATGAGCTCTGACTAGGCTAACTCTTCTTGCCTAAGGTTAGAAAACTCTAGGTCAATTTTTAGTAAGATACTTGGATGGGATTGATAAGAGGTCCATTAAAGGAGGAATCAAATGTTCAATAATTGTGTTTCATTTTAAAATAATATACACTAGAAGAAGACAACAATGTCTTTAATAAAAATAAGATGAACTAATTTTTATGATCAAATATATGAAATTATGGCAAGGATTACTAAAGCTTTTAAAACATATATTACTAGTTTGTTAGGTTGTTCTCGGGAAAAATCAATCTATCTCCTCAAGTCCAATCAACGAAGAAAGAGATTGCCCTTACTTCCAAGCACTCAATGAGGAAGTAAGAAGGGTCGAATTGGCCTCCCTTCCCAAAGAGATGGTAGAGTGAGAGAATGCTTTCATAGTATGGCTCCCGATGAACACTCTATGAGTCTAGGCTCCACAGGACACTCATAAGAAAATAAGCTTTCTTCCTTTCCTTTCGTAGATAATAAGCTAAAATATATGGCTTTCCTCAAATATCTATGGGCTAAGCTACTCATTAAAACTCTCATGTAACTACTTGTAAAACTATCATACTATTATGTCTAATTGACTAAGATTATTTTTAAAAGAATGATCCTATCAAATTAATTGGGATAAGAATATGTGATAATATCTAAACCATAATATAACATAAAAATAATAATTTTAGATAACATAATAAGTAATTACCTATAAAATAAGTGAATTTACTTTTATTTATATATAGATAGATAACAAATAATTTTTAAATTATCTATTTCACCTACTTTCTTATATATTTATTTAAAAAACTCAAATACATGAAAATGTTAACCCAAAAAGAAATCATTATACAAATGACAAACACAAAATGTATTGTTGGGGAGATTAACATAATTCAAACAAGGTAACTAAATTATCAAATAAAGTCGATATGGTAGAAGAAAGTCTTTATCATAAAGCCTTTTACTATTTCCATGAGTTTGTGCATAATTGTCCACTAAGTGGGATGGAAAACAATGATACTAGTCACATTTTATTACCATGTTGGTAGAAAAATAACACCTTTCCCATTTGGCCAAATTTTTTGGTTTTAAGCCCAGCTCTTTTTTTTTAAACCTTACCTTGGGAGGATTTTTGAGTTGGATTACACATTGGTCCACATCCCTAGGGGACAAATAAAGATAGGTGGTAGATAATCCTAAGGGGCCAGGTACACCAACGAGTAACAAAACTGAGCTACACAGAGAGCGTGAAGAATAAGACAACCCCATAGTTGCTTAATTTGTATACATCACTGAAATGGAAACATCATTCCCCTGGCACAGTACCTAACTTGGCAAACACTACAGGACCAACGTTGTTGTTTCTCTCTTTTTGTTTGGAGCAGCTTTTGGAATTGGGAGCATGCACCCTTTAATCATTTCAATATAATGGCAACAACCCTGGTGTTAAACCAGTGGATTTGGATAAAAAAAAGCTGCAATACCACTAGGGGAAGTCTCTAGGGAGGGAAATAGAATAGAACCACACTGTGACCTGAGGGGGTTGTAGCCCCTTAGGGAAAGAGGGAATTTGTTTTTGATGTGGCATGTGACCGTCTGAATTATTTAATTTGAAAAAACACGCAAGAAAAGCCGGGTCTGTGGTGGGTCCCTGGACATAAAAAGCAATGCGGGGCCGAGGGGCATGGGGCCTTGTATGCATGATATGCACCATGCATGGTGGCATGGCCATGTGTGATGTTGATGATGATGGGGATGGGAAGAATAGCATACGATAGACGACAATACGGCGCGTATATTCCGTCAGACGAAGCGTACGGTAAGAGGGTAAAACGCGTATGAAAAATTTGTGTTATCTGTTGTCATTGTCGATGGCGATGTCGATGGGGCCTCCCTCCGACTCCGCCGACAAACACACGCACGCACAACGGCGGTGGTGCAGTGGCCACTGCCGCTCATTTCTGGCGTTGTCGGCCGTTCGCCCTGCTTTTCCGACCAAGTAACTCCTTTCTTTCCGTTACTTTCCGGCACCATCGTTTTGCCGACCCACCGACCATAACGCTTTTTTTTCCAATTAAATTTTTTTTTTTATTTTTCCTGAATCAGGGCGGGGTTCAATGTTGGATGGAAGAAAGATCTACTCGTGCATGTTATTATAGGATGGTGGATTTACTCGTGCATGTTATTACTAGGATGGTGCGAAACATGATCGAGCTTGGACATTTTGGGATTGTTTAATTTCTCCAAAAATAGCTACTATTTTCGACCTCTCTGAATAAAATTTGAATCTAGATTTTTATGGAGACTAAATCCCACGCAAACCAATTCATGTCCGTAAAAATTGCGCGAAGCATAAATTTTTTTAATCCGATAGTGATTAAATCCCACACAAACCAATTTTTCCCATGTTATGGGTTTTTTTCCATGGTTGTCAACCCTAAATCCGTCGGCGACGTCGGAGCCTCGCTGGCTTTAACGTGCGAGAGAGATCCGAGATTTTCGAATGGGAGAGAAAGAAGCGCGATACTGAATCCTGATCATCATCAGATTCCCAGGCGTAATATTGGCCGACAAATCTATATGAGAAGATTTCCGTTGGCCTCAATCTAAGTCTCCGTCCCTTCTAGTAAACGCTCTCTTTCGAATAATAACGGATAGTGCCAATATTGTCTGGTAGCTGTGGAAAAAACTTTGTTAGTGCGGGTTGACTTTGGAGCCCTGTGTACTATTATTTTTTTTGTAATGTTTTCCCCATGATTGAATTTTAACATAAGCTTGCAGACTGATCTGTGAAAGCCATATTAGTTATGAATGTGAACAGCGAAATGATGAATGCGCCTGCTGGCCCTGGGATCCAAGGCGACCAAACTTGACCTGCAAGTGACGCAAGGAATCAAATGATATTGCTACTGATGATGCCCTGGTTCCAACAGTAGTAATCATATGTTTATATTCCGCAGATTCCAGACAAAGATTGGACATGCTTTTCAGGTAAACATTATTATTATTTAGGATATACTAACCTCTTCAGCATTTAATGCTGGGCTGTTCGCTACATTTAATCTCAACCTCCTTAGCATTTATTACTTGGCTGTTGAGTATATTGATTGCCTGCCTTTGATCTCCACTTTGAAAAGCCTAGATTGACTCAAATTTTTGCCAATCATATTCCTCAAAAATCATTAAATTAAATGATGGAATTACCATTTTCATTTAGTAAATATATAAATATGAAAGAAGATAAAAAGCGAAGACTCTTATGTTGAATCTTGTAAATAAAGTGAAGACTTGTGTTGAATCTTGTAAATATATAAATATGTAGAGGATAAGGCCTGCCTTTGATCTCCACTTAGAAAAGCCTAAATTGACTCAGATTTTATGCCAATCATATTCCTCAAACATCATTATAAATTAAATTAAATTAAATGATGGAATTACCATGTTCATTTAGTAAATATATAAATATGAAAGCAGCCTAGATTGACTCAAATGTTTGCCAATCATATTCCTCAAAAATCATGAAATTAAAGGATGGAATTACCCTTTTCATTTAGTAAATATATAAATATGAAAGAAGATAAAAAGCGAAGACTCTTATGTTGAATCTTGTAAATAAAGTGAAGACTTGTGTTGAATCTTGTAAATATATAAATATGAAGAAGATAATGCCTGCCTTTGATCTCCACTTAGAAAAGCCTAAATTGACTCAGATTTTATGCCAATCATGTTCCTCTATAAATTAAATTAAATTAAATGATGGAATTACCATGTTTATTTAGTAAATATATAAATATGAAAGAAGATAAAAAGTGAAGACCCTTGTGTTGAATTTTGTAAATATAGAGATATGAAGAGGATAAGAATGGAAGACTATTGCGTTGAATTTTGAAAAGTGTATTTGATGGTTGATTATGAGGAAGATGTCTAATCTCTTTAAGATTTAATTATAATATTAAAACATTGTTGATTATTTTATTTAAACTAAATTATATATTAGTTTAGATTTATTTTAATTTCGGATTGAAGTATTTAGAAGGATCAAATTTATTTTTGTTTTAAAAGAGGTTTGTACTTTAAGAAATTTTATTTTGGACACTTGGTATATATATATATATATATTGAGTGGGTTTAATGGTTAAGAGCATGTGTTTTTTCCTAAAAGGTTACAAGTTCAAAATTTGAGGGGGTAGAGTATGTATGCCTTCGTACCTGTCCCACGAACAAAGGGGTCTTATACAGCAATTTGGTGTTTGGGAGTAGAGTATGTATGCCTTCGTACTTGTCCCACACACAAGGGGTTCTCATACACGAATTTGGTGTTTGGCTTGGCCGTGACCTTAAAATTATTCTTACAAAAGCAATCGTGAACTTAAAATTGTTCTTACAAAAGAAACTAATCGTCAATTGATTATTTCACCTCAATTTTATATTAATTATTATTAGTTTTAATTTTATTTTTTGTTAACATAAAAACTCATTACAACATCTCTTCCATATTGGTTTCGAGAATGCCTCTCAACACAATAAATTGATGGAATATAATCTAATAATATTAATATAAATTAAACAAATTCATTTGATATATTTTATATTTTGTCATTTTTTATATATTTATTTAGAAATTATATATTATATATATTATATTATATATATATAATATATATATATTATATATATATATATGTTTTAATAAAAAATAATATCTCGGAGTGGAGGTTTCGGTGATCCCTGATTTAAGCAAAACTCTTCCGAATAAATCACATTTATAATTTAGGTTGACTTGTTTCAAACCCCTACTGCAGTTCATCATCTGTGTGGGGGTTCAAAACTCTTTGGCCCTAAATTATCAATGTGATTTATCTCGAAGAGTTTTACCTTTAAAAAATAATAACATTTTTTTTGTAAGCTTGGTAGGACTACTTCTTCATCATGTTCAATATATCACCCCAATAGAGGCAAGGAATTGAACTAATGATTTCACATTAAGGAGTATTTTAACAAAGCACCCACCGCCTGTCCAAGACAACGTAGACAATAATATCATTTAAATTTACTAGCACAACCACATTAATAAATGTGGTTGATAAACACTAATAGACCCATATCAAGCACATATATCAATTATAAATAATATTAAGAATTGATGTTATTATCAATAATATTAATATAAATATAAGAACCATATTAATAATAATTAATATTATATTAAATAATAATTTTATAAAATAATAATAATAAATAAATAAAGATAATAACATCAGTTACATTAATAATCATTTAATAAATAATAATGAAGTAATTATGAAATAAATATTTAATAAAAATCAAACAACAATTTAAATGTGGTTGATAGGAAATTCAACTGTAAACACTCGACTAGAACATAATTATTAAACGCTAGCTTCTTCCAAAACACACAAACACCGATGACAAAAGCTACACCAATTCAAATCAACAAGATAATGATGACGACCATTCAGGCTTTCCAACCAATCCCTTCTCGCATTGTCTTGCATTCTTGCATAACGTTGAAAAGAAAAAGGTGGTGAAATATGTAAACCATCTATTGATTTCACTCTTAATATAGTTGTAAATGTTAGAAGAATAATATTAAACCCAGGGGATAAATATTATAAACCCAAGGTATAAAAGCCCTAAGATAAATAATATAAACCCTAAAATAAACATGTTTGACCATGATTTACCATCATTGACTTTCATACTGAGACACTGTTTGTCACAATGTGATGTTGGACCATGGTTGACCATGGTTTATTTTCATATTGAGACCATATTTGGCACATTATGATATTGGACTATCATTGACCATGGATGACCATGATTGTAAACCCAACTAATTTATATTATACACTAGGATTAATATTATAAACCCTATGAATAAAATTATACCCTAGGAATATGAACCAAATTAACCCAAGGGATTGACATTATAAACCTAATGGAATAATAAACCCAAGATATTAATTCTAAAACCCAAAGGTATTATAAACCCAAGGGATTAATACTAAAAACCTAAGGGATTAAAAACCCAACAAATTGATAATATAAACCCAAGGGAATAATATTAAACCCAAGGGATTAATATTATAAACCCAAGGTATATAAACCCTAAGATAAATATTATAAACCCAAGGGAATAATATTAAACTCAAGGGATAAATATTATAAACCCAAGGAATATAAACCCTAAGATAAATATTTGTCACAATGCGACGTTGGAATATGGTTGACCAGGATTGATTTTCATATTGAGGCAATGTTTGACACAATGCGACGTTGGACAATGGCTTACCATCGTTGACCATGGTTGATCTCCATATTGAGACAATCTTTGTCACAAAGCGACTTTGGACCATGGTTGACTATGGATGACCATTGTTGTGACAATGTGACATCAAACCAAGAGATAGTCTTTGTCACAGTGTGACCATGGTTGACCATGGTTGAACATGAATGAACCCAAAAGTATTATAAACCAAAGGAATTAATACTAAAAACCCAAGGGAATGATAATATAAACACAAAGGAATAATATTAAACCCAAAGGGATTAATATTATAAACACAAGGTATATAAACCCTAAGATAAATATTATAAACCCAAGGGAATAATAAACCCAAGGGATTATAAACCCAAGGGAATAATATTAAACCCGAGGGATAAATATTATAAACCCAAGGAATATAAACCCTAAGATAAATATTATAAACCCTAACATAAATATTTGTCACAATGCGATGTTGGAATATGGTTGACCATGATTGATTTTCATATTGAGACAAATAAACCTTAAAATAAACATGGTTGACCATGATTTACCATCATTGATTTTCATATTAAGATGATGTTTGTCACAATCTGACGTTGGACCACGGTTGATCATGGTTGATTTTCATATTGAGACAATCTTTATCCCATTGTGATATTGGACCATTGTTGACCATGGATGACCATGACTGTTAACCCGAGGGATTTATATTAAACCTTAGGATTAATATTATAAACCCTATCAATAATAGTATACCCTAAGAATATGAACAAAAAAATCCAAGGGATTGATATTATAAACCAAAGGGAATAATAAACCCAAGGGATTAATACTAAAAACATAAGGGATTAAAAACCCAATAGATTGATAATGTAAACACAACGACATACTATAAAACTCAAGAGATTAATATTATAAACTCAAGGTAATCCTTCACTCAGATCAATATCCACACAAATCCTAGCAAAGGTGAATATTCCTTTTTCTATTCTCTCCATATCCATTTTTTAAAATTTTCCAAGTTTGTTCCCAATACCTTCAAGAACTTAGTGGTGCCGAAAGGGAGGGGTATGTTTGAGAGGCTTACCCATATTGGCATGGAAGTGACCACCATGGAGGTTGCGTCAAAGCCTAGAAACCATGATGTATTAGATAGCCCAACATTACCCCATAACCATGGTCCTTTATTTGGTATGAAATCCAATTCATTTTGTGTATCAAATCGTACAACCAAGAAACCTTTTGAACATAGGTAGATATCACAATTCTAAGTCCAAGTAGAGAACACCCACTAATGCAAAGCTTCTAGTTTTGGCTAGAAATCATTGAATCTACATATGATGGTTTTGGATTCTAATGTAGTGAATCATTTGAAAAACTGTGGGTTTTTTACTTCCATAGATGGAGCTTGCTCCATTTGGCCGATAATATATGGACCTTGAGGGAAATTTTGTGTCTATTGTGTGGGTGACTGAGCTTTCCCTTTGGCAGTAGAGGTCTTCCCTTGAACAACATCCTTGAATGAAGCATAGGGTCCATTTGATGTCCTAGCACCATTTTCTCCTCCATGAAGCCTGAGATTCAAGATTATTGTTGAGGATTTAGCAATACTGAGGTCTTTTAGATGTAGAGGGTCTTGTAATGTCTTCCCTACAAATTGTAGAGATTGGAGTTTTAGAGATAGTCCCCATCTGTCTTGAATCAACAACTTAAGGGGTGAAATTGAAGAAGATCCTCGTACCCAAAAGACTTTTGGCTTTCCACTCATGTTTTAAATAAATATTGATAAGAGTAATTTGAATGACACTCTCACACAGTATGACGAGCCCCTGATTTAAGCCCTGGAAAATATTCCCTATTGCTATAAGCCCCTAGGGTATTTTCACACCTCATAAAGACCCCCTTTGCTACAACGGTCGAGATAGGCTAATATTCACAGAATAAAAGAAAGAAGCACAAATCAAGTGGAATACCATTATGAATGGTGCCAAATGTTTTGTTCTAATATAAAACGGAAAGATGTAAAACAAAATACCAAAGCTCCTACCAGACAGAGCCTACAAGATGTTGACCACTTGTTGTGAAGAAACGTTAGACCATTCTCTTCCCCACAGATAAGAGGCAGCCCAAAATGATTTAATATCAAAAGCAGAGGAGTCAACAGAACAAGCCTTAAGTGGGAAAGTCGCCTTGTTCCAAAGGCTTGCCGCCACCATTATTTGAAACCATGTTTTGTTCCCATCTCGCCAGAAAAATTCCAATCCACCTCATACATTCCATTTTTCCCCTTGTTGGTGGCTCCATCGTGAAATCAAAGAAATCCTTCTCCATTGTATTTCCCATTTCCCTCATCAATAAACAGTCTAGAGTGCATGGTGACCACTAGACCATTAAAGTTGAGTGGGAAAAACCTAACTCCAAATGTGCAAGCCATAGTTTCCATTCCCTAATTCAATATTCTTTTTTATATATGATTGTGGAGAGATATTGTGTGCAATGTTAAAATTTTAATTTTAATTTAATCATGCTCATTTTTTAAAATATTCTTTTTACATATGATTGTAGAGTAGGCGTTGATAAAATTAATGTAAATCTCAGATGCGGATGATTAATTGCGTTGGTACATCGCAGCTAATCCAGGCTGGCAAGTAGCGTGGCCACATGGCCACCCACGCTTCCACCTAGAAGCCCACCACCATAATTAATGGTGTTTTAATGTTGTGTGAAAGCCAAAAGGATTTAATGCTATGTGAAGGTCGAGGATACCTCACACTGATCCATAAGATGGAAATTTTGGATCGCCTTCCCCCCGTCCTGCCTCCTTTGGCCTGTAACTGCGTCCCTGTTGCTGTAGAGTCGAGCTCTCACACGACTACGGGGAGAAGGTGTCAGATCCTCTGTTGCATTGAAATGGTTGAAGGTGCCCACTTCTTGCATAACCTGATTTGTTGTTTTAGAACTGCTACTTTGGCCTTGAATTCTGCTTCTGATAATCAAATTCCCCATTCTCCTACCTCCACTAGCCATTCCATCCCTCATCCTGCTCCTCCAAGCACCCGTCGAACCAATTCCAACCAGACCACTATGCCTCGTTTGTGGCACAGGATGAGATGTAGAAGGGGTAGCAGCAAAGGTAGAGCACCTCGGCCTCCCTTGTTGTCCCTCTCTGCTTCCACTCCTACGGATTCCTCCTCGCCCTCAACAGCTGCTCACTTCACGTTTTGGTATCCCACCACCCGCAGTGGTAGGGGGCATGCCCAGACAGCCGACTATAGGCATGCTGCGAATGCCCAAAAACCTCCTGATGACTCTGACTTGACGATGCATCCCTGCCATTCTACCCAGCTCCAGTTTCGTTGTACATTGAAGCGCCCGTGCATTATAGCTACCATTTTTATTGCCTTCAGAGAGGAGCCACAGAGCTCTGTCAGCTCGAAACGCATCATTCAGGAAAGGACCGACACTAGCAGATGGAAAACTCCTGGTAGCAGCTCGGGGACTCGCAGAACTCATGGTGAAGCTCTGAACCGGACAGATGCAGCTCAGGTACATCACACTCCAGGCGGCAATGCGAAGATGGAAGCCACAACGAGCGGGCAACAGCATGACGAAAAAGATATGGATGCCTACAGGTGTCTCATTGTGGAGGAACCTCTGCCACCTACTGACACCTAGTAGGCTAAGGTCTTTTTCTGGTCCGTTTTGAAGTTTTGTTAAATTTGATGTCAATTTTGTTGTTTTGGTCAAAAAACTCTACTACAAAGTTATTAATGGTTGGTTCCCCTGCATGGGCAGCTCAATCCTCAAATTTTGGACTGGTTTCCCCTTTGAGGGCAATCATTTTCAGTTACTGTTGGTTTAAACATGGTAAAATCTAAGACAGGATCTACAGAGGACGGTGCCTCCATGCATTATTATTTTTTGTTTCATTAACAGATTTAATCATATTTAGAAAAAAAATAAAAAAATTAATGTAAAGTATAATTGTTTCATTTTAATTTTATGAATTAGAAAATAGAGATATTTTATAAACCAAATTTTCTATATATAATTTTTTTTTTTGGTGACTAGCAGAATTGATAACAGCAGTGTATCGTACTTGCGTTACACGGTGTCACGACACCAGAGACGCGGTAGTCTTTCAACTGCGTGGCGAGGTGCGGCACCACTGAACACTTTCTTTTCACCATACTTATGTTCGTGGACTACGCCTAACACACTTATCCTACTTAGTTTGTGTTTCTCAACCAAGTAATTATTAATGTTCCTTTATACCAATGAACACCCATACACATTCATTAACATCAACAATTATACATGAAGAACACAATTGCACAGTATAAAGGGAGGGGCAACTCCTTGAACAATGAGTCTGCCTGAATAATATATTATACAGTCTTTCAATATTACAAAGCTTTACAAGTATACTTGGAAACCCCAAGTTTCATACTTAGCCAAATTTACATCATCATCACACCTCCGTGTGATAGCCAAGATTTCCTTGCCCAGTTGGGCAGGCGCGCCCTCACATAAGCTGCCTTTCCGCACTTCACAACTAAACCTTATCTTCGTGCACGACGGGCGGGTGACTCCACCAAGTCACCAAGACACCCCCTTCGCACAACCGGCTTCACCGTTCACCAACTTCGCACCGGCGGGTGACTCCACCAAGTCTCCACTGTTTACCCTTGCACGATGGGCGGGCGCTCACCCGAGCTACCCGAGATACTCGTGTCAAGTCTTCGCACAACCGGGCGCTTGCGCCTTCACCCGCGCCCCGACGCCTTCACCGTGCTCCCTCGTTCAACTGGCGGGCACTCCTCGCCCTACGCCATTCACCTGATACACCTCCATGCGATAACTCGTGCAACCTTGCCCAAGACTTGGGCGCATCCGTCTACACTTCAACCTGCACCTTGTATCTATGTGAACTGCACCTTATTCCTTGATCGAAAGTCAATGTGCGATGCTCCAAATGAGCTCCACGCGTTGTTTACTTATATGGGTGGAAGGGCGAGTCGAGCTGCCCAAGCCAACTCGTCCTCCACATGGTTACACGCCCCTACTCATTGCAAACGCCCTCAAAATGTATGTCAACCTTGATCCAAGTGTAGGTCGGTTGTGGGTTGAGCGTTCATGCTCCCCACGCTATAAAACCAAGTCGCTCTCCTCCTCTTGTGCGCATTTATCACATGACTCCTCCGCACATTAAGTTTGAGCTTTTTCTTTGTCAACTCGCGCACTCGGTGGTTGAACTAAATCGTCACACTTGTGCCGGTGGGCGTGTCAAGGACCGTAGGTCCTTACATCCTCCTCCACCTAAAATCGTTGTCATCCTCGACAACATACCATCTTGGTAGCCATCCACCAAGATCATCATCAACAACTGTCTCATCCTCGGTCCATGATATCAACTCCTCCACATACTGCAAACATCCCTACAACATATGTAGAACTTCTATCTCCATCATGTGTCGTCCCATCCTGTGAACTATCTTCCCCATGCCAACATCTCTCCATGTCAAACACCACCTCGAATTAGCTTGATATCAACATCTCTCTGTGCACTTCCGGACCCCATGTTTGAACTAGTTGGGTAGCTAATCCAACTGTCACGCTCAAGCCATGAGAGTGAACATCCTTATGCCTTCACCAGTCTCTCTCGGATTCTGCCACATCCTGGACTCACCAAGAATCTCTCCCATGCTTAGGTCCATGGAAACTCCATCCCATCTGCAACATGTCATGATTCTTGATGCCAAGCCATCCCTGCACCATCTGTCATACCTGCTCAACCTATTTTAAGGGCTCACTGCGATGAGCAGCTAAAAATGATCCCCATCTTCTTTGTCATCTAAGAAGATGTGGAGGGAGTAGAGCCTGAAGGATCACCCTCACTAATCATCTCAATCCATCTGTCAGGATTCTCTATCTCCATCCTCTGTAGATAAGTGACCCGATCCTCCTCCCGGACATTTAGCCTCACATATGCCTCATCATCATCATCATCATCCTCGACCACTTCTAGCCTTCTTGACAAATCCAAGATACTATCAGAAAGTGTCTTGATGACCAATTAATGCTCGATAAGCTTAGTCTCAACCATGGACAACTGCTTACTCATATCTTCCATTCGCTTCTCATCCTCCATTTGCATTACTGCCAACTTACAATCAGGCTTTGTCACTCCAATGGTTGGTACACCAATGGGTACATCTTCCCTTCCATCGTAAATGTACAACCTCTTCAAATGTGGAACAATCATAGCATCGAATTGTTTCAAGAATTCCATTCCCAGCACAGCTTCATAGTCATCTATCCGCACTATAGTGAAGTCAACTTTCCCTATCCACTCACCTAGTGTTGTGTCCACCTTTTCAGCTACACCAAGAACACAATCAAGAGGAGAATTGATTGTCTTCATTTGCGCCTTCACCGGTACAAACTTCAGCCCAATCCTTCTCACAGTCTCTTCTCCCATGAAGTTGTGAGTAACCCCCCTATCCACCATAGTGAGTATATCATCACCCTCAACCTTCAGCTGAACATACTCCAACTTGTTCCTCTCAGGATCCCTCTGAGAGATCACCTCTGTAGCAGCAGCAACACCAAGTGTCTGCATCATCCTCACAGAAGCTTCTTCATTCTTCGCATTAGATTGTACAATCGTAGCCACTTTCGGTCTAGAAGGAAAATTCTTCACCGTATGTGGTTCAGCACATATCCAACACTTCAAGGCTTTCTTCGCCTTCGACTTATCATTCGATTTCGAAGCATCATCCTTCTTCTTCTCCTTCGAATTATCGGACTTCTTCTTCCTATCATCAAAAGTCTCATCATAATGCTCCACCAACTTGTCCACAACAATAAAAGCTTCCTCAAGTGTTTTAATTTTCTGCCTCTTCACTTCATTGCGCGCCCAAGGCTTCAATCCAATAATGAAGCTGAACACCTTGTCCCTCTCTGCCATTTCAGGAAGTTCCAGAACCGCACTTGCAAACTCCCGTTGATATGTCTGTAGGTTCCCTGTCTGCTTTATGAACTTTATCTTCATCCTTGCTTCCCACGTTTCATCCTGAGGACTGAAATGGGTCTGCAAAGCTTTCTTCATTTCATCCCACGAAGTAATGTCTCCAGCACTGCCATTGGCAATCTGATCCATCCTCCTTCGCCACCACATCTTAGCATCCTTTGTCAAGAACTGAGCAACTACCTTCACTTTCATCTCATCATCACATAGACCCAATCGTTCCAAGTATTGCTCCATGTCCCATAGAAATTTGCCAAGAGTCTTCGCACTCCTTGCATCATCATAAGATTCCAGTTCTTTGACTTTCACATGAGGCACTCCTCCACCTGAGTTATGCCTCACGACCTTCTTCAAAACCGTGATCTCATCTTTGGCTTCGTCAAGAGATTTTTGCAAGTCCACGATCTCTGCCAAGCCTTGATCTCTTGCCCCTTCAATCTCCTTGACCCTTACTTCAAGTTGTGTACATAAAAGATCAGTGTACTCATGTTGAGTACGGAGTTCATCGAGCTCTTCCTTCATCTTCGAATTGGCCTCTTGATCTCTCTCGACCAAGTCCATCTTCTTAGTTCAGAAAGCCTCTTAAGTCCTCCATCTTCTCCAACACTTTTTCAATGAATGCCATAGTAGCATCCTTTGCACCGTGACTAGACCCAAGTTGAGATTCACCTGCCATTGCTAATAGTTTCCTTCTTTGCGATCTAGTTTCCACCATCCAACAGCTTCACCAAGATGCCTGCAACCTGAACCAGCCCTTGTTCCACTTGTATGTGAAACAACTTCCTTCACCTGCAAGTATCTGCTTCACTGTCACCAATTTTCAAGTGTGTATACACTTGCTTCACCCAGCTTCCTATAAGACTCCTCCAAGTCTTCAGACTAGCTCTAATACCAACTGTCACGACACCGAAGACACGGTAGTCTTTCAACCGTGCTTGGTGAGGTGCGGCACCACCAAACACTTTCTATTCACCAATACTTATGTTCGTGGACTACGCCTAACCACTTATCCTACTTAGTTTGTGTTTCTCAACCAAGTAATTATTAATGTTCCTTTATACCAATGAACACCCATACACATTCATTAACATCAACAATTATACATGAAGAACACATTTGTACAGTCTAAAGGGAGGGGAAACTCCCTGAACAATGAGTCTGCCCGAATAATATATTATACAGTCTTTCAATATTACAAAGCTTTACAAGTATACTTGGAAACCCCAAGTTTCATACTTAGCCAAATTTACATCATCATCACACCTCCGTGTGATAGCCAAGATTTCCTTGCCCAAGTAGGGCAGGCGCGCCCTCACACGAGCTACCTTTCCGCACTTCACAACCGAACCTTGTCTTCGTGCACGACAGGCGGGTGACTCCACCAAGTCACCAAGACACCCCCTTTGCACAACCCGCTTCACCGTTCACCAACTTCGCACCGGCGGGTGACTCCACCAAGTCTCCATCGTTTACCCTTGCATGACGGGAGGGCGCTCACCTGAGATACCTGTGTCAAGTCTTCGCACAATCGGGCGCTCGCGCCTTCACCCGCGACCCGGCGCCTTCACCGTGCTCCCTCGTTCAACCGGCGGGCGCTCCTCGCCCTACATCATTCACCCAATACACCTTCGTGTGATAACTCGTGTAGCCTTGCCCAAGACTTGGGCACATCCGGCTACACTTCAACCTGCACCTTGTATCTATGTGAACTGCGCCTTATTCCTTGATCGAAGGTCGATGTGCGATGCTCCAAATGAGCTCCACACGTTGTTTACTTATATGGGTGGAAGGGCGAGTTGAGCTACCCAAGCCAACTCGTCCTCCACATGGTTACATGCCCCTACTCATCGTAAACGCCCTCAAAACGTATGTTGGCCTTGCTCCAAGTGTAGGTTGGTCGTGGGTTGAGCGTTCATGCTCCCCATGCTATAAAACTAAGTCGCTCTCCTCCTCTTGTGCGCATTTATCACATGACTCCTCCACACATTAACTCTGAGCTCGTTCTTTGTCAACTCGCGCGGTCGGTGGTTGAACCAACTCGTCGCACTTGTGCCGGTAGGCGTGTCAAGGACTGCAGGTCCTTACACACGGGGTCAAATCCCATCGACTGCCACTATAACCTCTAGGAGGAACCGCCCAACCTGCAAGAACGACCCTCGGGTAAGATGAGACTCGAACTCGTGACCTGCACAGCAACACAGACAACTTAACAGATCGTCCGCTGGCCACGAGACCAAACCTCTGCGAGCTATATATAATTTAAATATTTAATAATTTCTCATTATTTTATTGTAGCTTTAGTGGTTGGGAGTATGGTTTGTTTTCTTACTTACCTATGTTTAATTCCAAGGAACATATTTGGGTCGTTGTGATAAAGCTAGAAAAATAGACAACCTTTGAGATAAATCCTTGCTAAGTCATAAGTTCTTGGTTAAATATTTTATCACTTTTATAGTAATAACCAAAATTTTTGATCTTGAATCTCTCCTAAATGACTTCAACAAATTACGAATTAATCAAAATTTATAAAAAAAAATTGCTAAGTCATAAATTCTTAAATATTCTATTAGTACTAGAATAATAACCAATCTTGAACTTCTCCTAAATTACTTACGAATTCACAATAATTTATAAAAATATCATTAATTTATAATAATAATAAAAAAAAAAAACTAATCAAAACGCAATTCCCACTACCTCTCTCGTGCCAAATAAATAATGTTTTTGTAGTTAGCACATCGCACATTGTAAAACTATTTAAAAACTTAATATTATAAAATCTGTACACTTGAATTTTATAATTACATAAAATAATCTAATACAATGGACAATTTTATTGGTTACATTGAGATGATTTCAATATTAATTATTTTAATACACATTGGTTACATTTTGTTATATTTTAATCTATTAGTGTATTGTATTGGAATGCATGGTTGGTTTAGTAAAACAAGCTTGGATTATTAGTTTCGCCCCAAGTTAACCCTCACCTCAATATAGACTCATCTAATAGTACAAATTAAACTCAATTATATATAGACTCATCTAATAGTATAAATTAAACTTAATTATATATATATATATATAATATATATATATATATATATATATATATATTTATATTTATAAATATTAAAATTTATTCGAGAACATATTAATTTTAATATAATTTGATTTTCTTAAATAATTATTTTGGAAATTCAATTTTAATTATTTTATAAAATAAATTTTTCAAAATAATTAAATATTAATAAATGACATATATATATATATGTTCAAACATATAAATGAAGTAAACACAATCCAATAAAATAGAAAAGAGCATACAAACGCTTTTGATCCTAAAATATAAGAGCAATATCATAAACCTTTGAGCATAAAGACGCTTTGGATCCTAAAATATAATAGCAAGGTCATGAACCTTTTGAAAATTCTTATGGGGATGGAATAAACGAGGAGGACAGCAACTCAAGAAAATTAAAAAGACCATTTTTATGGTGATGGAATGAAGAGTATTAATTTTTTTTAATTGAAAAAATTAGAATAAAGAAGAAAATAAAATCTGATTTTTAATATTGAAAAGGGAGTTATTTATTTTGTATGATGATGATGATTAATGTTTATTAAGATTAATGTGGTTTATTGAATTTTAAAAAAGTAAGAGATTAATTGAGACTCTTTAATATTTTATTTATATAATATAAAATAATGGAAAGAACAATTCCTAGATCACTATAGTTTTGTTGACTTAATAAGTAAATAAGGTTGGTAATGTGGCAAATGTTTTGGAAATGAGAACGGATGTGAGTAAGTGTGGAGCAATCCAAGAGAGTTATTTTCATCTTCAACCCTCTTAGTATCGCAAAGATGATAGATTCTTTCATCCTAAGGTGTTTTGGGAAGGGACCAACGTTAGATTTCACTTCGAACCTCATGAGAATTAGTTCTTTTTTTCACAACATTCATCTTCTTGTTAGCAGATGGTCAAGAAAGAAAGATAATTATGGTTAGCAAGAGTGGGGTTGATGACCTCCTTATCATATCTTAGCTTCCTTTTCCCCTCTAGCTCCTTATCATCCCATAACTTATCCCTAAATTTGGAAGTAATAGTATTTTTAATATTATCATTCTTCTCCAAGATGATCTCCTCCTTTATACCCCAATGGTTGAGCCAAGACTGGGCATCTGAGTGCCATCCCTGCTTGAGCTAGAGGTGTGGGTTTTGGCTAGAGTCGGAAGCAATTTTGGGAAGCGCTTGGATTCCATGTTGTAAAGCTTCTTCTTATACATCTAATTCATAAACATAGTCATGCTTTTTCAATGAGGGAAAAGCTACCTTCAATCAAGAGGATATGATAGAGAGTATTTCATTTAATCCTGGGGTTGTAGGTTACAAATTGCTTTTGGATCAATTGGTCTTCCTCCATGATTCTCTAGATATACTACAACCCCAAACCTCACAACTATATAAAATATTAGGGGTGACGAGAGGTCGACTCACAACTATTTTCAAGCTCATAATAAACTTTCCAACCTCCAATAATCCTTTTCTCAATGTTATGAGTTGATGATGAATGTCAATGCTTAAATATTTATATGAAGAAACCTTCTCCAAGTAATTGTTATAATAGATAAAATTATCATGGTTGATATTTTTGGATTTAATAATCGTGACTTTAGTCTTGTCAGTATTAACTGTCATACCCATCTTGGAGCAGTAATAATGGAGGATTTTAAGCATCTTGTCGAGATCATCATGGCTTATGGCGAGAAGAACAATATCGTCAACATATAAGAGAAGAGTAATGACCATACTAGGGAGCTTGGGGCCATTGTATCACACTACTTCCAAACACTCTTCTAGCTTATTGATATAAATGCCAAAAAAAGTAGGGGAAGGGAGCACCCTTGCTTAATGTCGATATTGCATTTAATCTCTTTAGACCAATTCTCGGTGGTCTTAAGGTTGGCGACAACGTTCTTTTATAGTCGAGTTACAACAACCCTCAACTCAAGAGGAACCATCATCTTTACAAGTATTTGCCATAGCTTATCCCGAGGAACGATTTCAAGACCTTTTATGAAGTCAACAAAACAACAAAGAGATCAGTTTTACTATTGTGACATTCCTCAGCAATGATTCTAAGAGTGACAAGATGGTGAATAGTTGAGTGGTGTCTCCTAAATCTAGCTTGCTCTTTGGCTCTTTTACCAGATTCTCAAGCCAAAGGCTAATCTTCTTTTCCAAAATGAGCCCATACAACTTCGCTAAAATGTGGTTAATCATAATGATCCTTAGCTAGAGGGAACATTTTTATCCCCACTTTTAAAGATAGGCACAATAAGGCTTTGTGTCCAAGGCTTAGGGAAGTCATGTTTTACTGCGAAATTGAGAAGTTTGTGAATATGAGGGATGAGGATAGATCTTCTCATTTTGAAAATCTCAACTTGGTAGCTTTAAATATCCCTAGCTTTTCCATTAGCGAGTTTCTTAACCCCGAACTCCACATATTTCAAAGAGAAGATATCCTCCACTATAGGAGTATTTACGATGTTGTCCATGGTGTCCGGGGAGTCATACAAATTCTTAAGATAAATATCCTAGATTTATAAGGGGGTCGAATTATTTTCTTTAGTTTTACGAACAATAATATTCCTCCAAAACTTTCTAGGCTCAACTTTAGAAAGGTAAAGAAGACACTCCTGCCTCATATTAATATAGGCCAGTTTATTCCTTTTGATAAGAGCTTTTTACACACTTACTTTTTCAAGCTTTACAGTTTCGTTAGAAGTGTCTCTAATCACTTTCCTTGTAATTTTACAATCATTATCATACTAAGGATTGGAATTTCTATTCATTTTTTTTATACAACACCTCAGTGGAGAATTTTTTAATGGCAATGAAAGGGTTGTAGTGAATTTGTAGTAGATGTGATAACATCATACGTTAAGTAACCTAGATCCCTCTTTAAATCCTGTAAAAAAAGATCTATTTTACTTTTTTCAAAGTAAATGTACCTTTAACTCTCATAATTATTTTGCATGTAGTTGATGTATATGTCAAGATGTAAGATTAATTGATATATATATCAC